>NDXB01006829.1:0-64688 GCA_002631895.1 Agapornis roseicollis | reverse complement strand
TTTAATCTTTATTTTTTTTTTTTTTTTTTTTTTTTTTTTTTAAAGAGATTAAACTTTCTAAAGACACTGATACAAAACCTTTTACTCACATTTGCTCTGGGGCGCATAACACCACTACTGCAATATTATGCCTTCCAAATTTGGTTACTGGTGTTAGATAATAACAATATATCACAAATTCCCAAGAACTTTAGAGGCTCCAGTTACAAAATTATATTGTTCTGAATTAGTGGAACAAAGCCTTCTGATCAGGGAATCTGTGCCCTAAAGATGGTCACAGCATCTGATGGCAGAGAATCATATTGTCTTTGGGCAAGATATAGTCTGTTGTTGGGCTTTTTTGGTTGGCTCTCCATGCCGCCGAACAGCAGCATCCACACTTGGGTTTGTGTGCTGGGGAAAATAACTGAACACAGCTTTGATGAGAGCAAAAGCAGAAACTCAAGAAGTATTTAACTCTGTGATTACAAAAAAAATCCAACCAAAATGAACAAAACCAAACAAAAATTAGGGAGTGGGTACCAAGGACCTAGATCCCTAGTTTCTGGTACTAATTTAGGGGAATTTATTTTAATAAAGAAGCTTTCAATCCTGCAGCACTTCAACCACTCGAAGATGTATATCACTTCTCTAGCTGAGGAGGAACAAAGCAAGCACGAATCTAGTGTCCCACAAAGAAATAAAGCTTCAAAATGTTTGCCCAGTGCAATTTTCCAGCACAAAGCAGAGTTAAACAAAACTCAAGAAGTTTAATTCCATCAAAAACACCCTAGTATCTTATTTTAAGGTGTGCAGCGCAACTTTTGCAATTCCCATCTATGCCTGGATAATGGTGTCTGCCAAGGCATATTTGGCATCAGATCCATTTACAAAGCAGCTGTTCAGAAATGACAGTTTAAATAGCATTTAAAAGCACTAGTGATTCCTATTGCTATTTTTAATCAAGGTATTTATTTTTAGATTTATTGAAAAAAAAATCTAATTTGTTTGCACCCTGTTTCACTGAAAAGGAAGTTACTTCAGTGTTAAAATTATGGTTGAAAAGAAAAAAAAAAAACACTTTGTTTTTTGAGCACATGCAACATAAAATTAGGCCTGTGGTAAAAGTGAGCAGCAAGGTAAGTGATAATTGTGAAGTAAAAGCAAGGCTTTTGGTAGAACTTTGTATTTTTTAAACAATTTTGGATATCCTTCATGTATTATCAGTTATTTGCTCTGTTGTTCCATCTAAAGTAATTTACAATACCAGCCAATACAGTGGCTTGCAATGTGTTGTTAGTTTCCCAAGTTCTGCAGAACAAACAATACTGTGCATCATCCTGACAAACTGTTAAAAGTTAACTGGCCATTATAAAAGATTATTATGAGCTCAGAAACGTACTGGACTGACGAACTTGGTTCCATGAGAAATGGCAATTTATCCTCCCCTAAGTCTGTCCCCAAACCTTGGCAAACACAATTTTTCTTCCCAGCTTTTCTGAGAAATCTGTCATATCCAAATGCAACTTTGAGGACAGGGGAAGAAGAGACACTAAAAACGGATGGAGAGAAAGCTATATACACACAGAGGAACAAATCAAACAGCCAACCAGGCTTTAAAAGTAGAGTAAAAAGTGTAAGTGCTTCTTAATACCTAACTAAAGCAGTACTGTTGCTAGGCCACTAAAACCACAAGTACCATGATGTTAGTAGGGAAAAGGTGAGGAGGGGGAGGGTCTCCCTAACACATTCAGCTGAAAAAGCAGAAGTGGAACCTATAAAAAAAAAGTTAGGAAATGTAGTTCAGTCTGATGACTTCCTGAAACATTTAGGGCAATCAGAGCTGTTTCTTGGAATAAAATTTGACTCTCAGTTGTTAGGACAGAATACTGATCGATAAGAAAATCACAACCAAATCAAAGTAACACCATTCATGGAGAAAAATGGTCTTCTGTTTACCTTTAGGAAGTAAAATAAAACATTTCATTTTCTAAATGATTTATGATCTTCAAATGAGAACAGACGTTGCCTTCAGAAAGAGGATTATATTTTAACATAAAATCATCTTTTTCTTACCTAAACACCAATATTGTAGGATTTCACAGTTCTCCTTTAACAGCTACACACTATAAACCCTGAAACAGTAAAGGGAACACAGCTCCTTGCCTTATTTAATTCTTGTCAGCTGTTGCAAGTGAAACCATCTCTTGGACTGTGTTTGACAAAAGCAGTTACCAAGCAAAATCTCGTACTTTTACTGCTGTATCAAGCCAAGAAAAAAAACCAACAACAAAGCAAAAAGCTCTACCCCATTGCTCTTACTTAAAGGGCTTACCTGATAGAGCTCCTCTAAATTGTACTTAATTGAAGTACTGTTCTGGATAGCTTCTACAGCTTCTTTCAGTTTTTGCCAGGTTTCATCTGTGTAGTTTTCAGGCAATTTAGGTTTATCTTTAAAATAAATGATAGAGAGTTTGAGAATTCTTTAGAAAAAGCAGATGCATTGAAAAAATTTAGCAAAAAATTTGCTCTTCACATACACATCACAGCATCTGTAGCCCAAACAGGACGTGCGATTTACAAAACCCACAATACTGTGTCTGAGCAACTCAAGAAGGGATAAAGGCTAAAACCCAGCAAGAATGATCTTCATTATGCTTTTTCTCTACGTAGATAACACAGCTAAAAAAAGCCAAAAATGATGTGGGTTAAGAGATACAGTTGTGTATAGTTGCCTTTTTTCTGTTTTCAATTTACTACTCATTAGCACTACTCTGTACCAACAGTTGGAAAGAAACCCTTGAGAAACACACGTGGAAATACTGTAATTATAATACAGGCTTTATGGTGGCAAGAAAAATCTTCCTACTTACAAGTAATCCAGTTACGTCTTTCTTGCCTTTGGTCAGTGGATTTTTGTTAAGAGTTACGCTCTCTTTTAATGTTCATATACCTCACGCTTCAGAGATTTGAATCTATTATTTTTCTCAGCCTCTCAGGGGCATCTCTAGAGATGCCTCTGCTATGCAGCAGCTTCAACAGGACTAAAACATTTACAAGCTAAGAAAGATTCTCCAAGTCACAGCCACAGAATACAAGGAATATTGTAAATTTCTCTGTGTTCTCATAACTAGCTAAAATGACTATTTTTAGTTCTAATAAGCATGTTTCCAAACAAAGAAGGTGAAAATTTAGGAAGGAAAGCACATTCATACCCATGCCACCAACAGGTGAAAGTGCCCCAGAGTTTATACTCTATTGAAATTGATTTTTACATACCTGAAGGTAAAAAACAAATTGTAAAGCTTTATGATTTCTCTAGAAGTAACAGAGAGAGAAGTTTGTTGGGTTTATTTTTATCCCACCAAGCATTTCCCTACAGTATTGGCAACTTCCCAGCATTAACTGTATTACAAGAATCTGGAGAAACTAACTACAAGACTTATCTGTTTTTACTAGCAGCTAATGAGTATGCTACTCAGCAGTAAATACCATGATTCTGCATTTTAGGAAGTTATTTAAGTTGTGAAGGATGCTGCTGCTATCACATGAAGATAAAGGCAACAACCATAAAATGAGTACTCAGTTTAGCATTTGAGGGTAAGTAAAAAGCAAAGCTGGTAAATTCCCGAGACAACCTTTTTAAGCAAGTGATTCAAATACCAATTCATAAGCGATGATGATCACAGCACCATGCAATCCATGACATTTAACAAATACTTTAAACACGAAGTTGACTTCCCTTATATATAACAGTGTACAAGCAACAGAAGAAGGGCCTCTATTTCTCATTATCATGCATCATAACTATAAATTTAAATTAATAAAATGAAATGATAATGACATAATGGTCAGAGCCTTAGAGCAGAAAGTTACACTGTGATCATGAACTGCTGTAAAACACAGTGGCTAAAAGAAACCTAATCCTTAACTTGTGTGATGACTCTACTGAACATTTCTATCAAATGTATATTTAGCAATCATTTTTTAATGCCAGTAACATCTTTCACCTGACCCCCTTATCTCACACCGTCCGGCAACCCCAACACATGGGGGAAAAAAACCCGTCAACCCAAGAAAGCAAGCCACCAGGCTATTTTAGAAGATAACAAGAGGCAGGAAGTAGGAAAGACTATGATTTCCTCAACTTTATGGGGAAAAAACCGACAGAAGTTTAGCCAAGCTTTCTGCTTATTTGTGGTTTTGTTTGCTAGAAAGTGAAGCAGCATCACCACAGAAAAGTTTAACTTCGCTGCTTCGGTTGGTCCCTAGTAACAATATTTGAAAGTCTCAAACATCTTTTGAGTAAATTTATAAAATAATGTAAACTTGTAAAGTGAGAGTACGTTAAGGCATAAAAGACAAGAAAGAGTTAAATAATAAAAATCACAGCGAGGATACTGCAAGGAAAACACTCAGCAAAAATCTGAACTACCTACTTTAATGGCAAGTGGGAAAACCAGCCATAATAAGCACAGGCAGATTAACCTATAAACAGACAACATGGATAGATGCAAGGCATCTATAGATTCAGGCCCAGCTTTACAACAAAAGCCCCACAGTCTGTGCAAAGATTTATCATACACTGGGCTAAAATACATATATACACTAAACCCTGAATTAGGATTACTAGAAAAGAGGAATCAAACGTTAGAAGTCTGAATAAATGTAATTTACACACTTATTGTAGGAAAAACTTTCATTAACAAACAAGTTAAGGCCTCCTCAAAAAACAGAGTGAAAGGAGTCTGCAAAATAATCCCAAGCAGCAAAGTGCAGCTCAGGATGTGTACATGACTGGGCAAGTATGCATCATAAGACATTATTCCCCCTTTGCATAAGCATAGAAACATTCACCACAGAAAAGCACTTCCTGTAAAACTTGGAGCTATTTGAAAGCCAACCGGTTTTCACGTCGAAAACAAAACACGAAGGTGAGCATCAGCTCCCCACAGGTTGTGACAAATTATGGCCTGTTACCTTTAAAGTTCTTGATCACTAATTTCTTAGCGGAGCCAGGTTTACTGTTGGCAAAACTGGAAACAGTAGAGGAGGCAGCTTTGGTCAGGCCATTTGCATGGTGCCCCACAGCCACTGACGAAATTAAAAGGCTTTTATTTTTGAGCTGCTGTTGGTGCTGCTGTTGAGAAGAGGTGGCAGGAGAGGAGGATGAAGAGGACTCTTCAGCCATCTTCACATCGAGTCCAACAAAATCCACGGAGTCCTCAAAGCGCAGCTTCTTCTGGAGGTGATGGTTAGAAGAGGCAACCCCTGAGGAGGAGCACGAGGAGGTGGAGATGATGGAAGAAGACGATGAGGAGGTGTTCTTGGAAGGAGAGGAGGCGCAGGAAGAAATGGAATCAAATTCCTCTCTTTCAGAATTGCTGTTGCTGCTGTTATTTAACTTTCTCTTCTTGCAGGAGGAGCTGCTGCTGGTATTACCATCAGTGGCAGGTCTGACCTCCTGGGCTGCAGCTGGGGGGTTGGGGGAAGAGAAACCTGTGGGAAACATGAACACACAGAAGTGAACAGGCTGAGGGGCATCAAATCCTTGTGATGTGACAAAGAGAGAGAGAGAGTTTGAGTCAGTCTCTGCTCGGTGTCTCTCGAGGGGATCTTTCAACTCCTCTCTCTCATCAGTATAGTCCTTCCGTCTTCCCTCTCCGTCGCTTTCTTCTTTCTCGAAGGAATCCCTTTATCTTCTCTCTTCCCCTTTTCTTTATTACTTTGTTTCTTCACG
This sequence comes from Agapornis roseicollis, assembly GCA_002631895.1. Classification (NCBI taxonomy): domain Eukaryota; kingdom Metazoa; phylum Chordata; class Aves; order Psittaciformes; family Psittacidae; genus Agapornis; species Agapornis roseicollis. The sequence continues at coordinate 58,969 of NDXB01006829.1, read as the reverse complement.
TAGTTGGTCTCTGCTTTCTTGCTTTTACTCCCTTCTCAGCGGAGCGTCTCCTGTTCCTGCCTCTCGCCACCCACTAGCTCAATTCTTCTCTCCAATACCAGTATCTCCCCGCGTCTGCCCGCTCCCCCGGCTTTTCTCTTCGCTCCCCTCCTGCTCCGGCCGCCTCGTCTCCTCCGAGCAGCAGCGGGGAAGGCTGAGCGCGGCTCCCTCACGCCTCGGCTCCAGCCCCTCGCCCCACACACCTCCCGCTGCCCGCCGCCGCCCAGCCCGTTCTCCCCCCGCGGCCCACTCTCCTGGGGCTCCCGCCTTCCCCCCTCGCTGCCGCCTGCTCGCGCTGCCTGAGGGGGGATGGCCCGGCCCGGGGCTTGTTATTGTCAATACACGGCAGAGAGGGAGCCTAAAGATGGCGGCGCATCCGGTCGCCGTGCATGCCGGGGCGCGGCCGCCCGGAAGCGCGGCCGGGCAGCTCGGGTAAGGCGGTGGGTCCCACCTCCGGCGCACGGCCCTGCTGCCGCCGTCACCCCCCGCTGCTTCCCGCTGCCCTCTGGCCTACCGGAAGTGATCATAGTTGCCGACCGCTCGTAACGGCCGCGCTCGTTACCGCGTCCCGCAGGAAGGGGACGTGGCCGCCGCGCTCCGAGTGGCGTGAGCGCGGAGGGGGCGGGGCACGGCGGGCGGCCGCGGCGCGCGAGGCTTGGCCCTTGTCGCGGTCCGTATCGGGAGCTTGGGGTCCGGTCCCCTCCCTTCCCATCCGTCAGCGCGGCGGGTCCCGGCTGCCGCTCTCCTGCCGGTGAGCGCTGCTGTGTGCTGCGGCTGAGGTAAACGCGGGGCCCAGCCGGGTCTGGAATGGCTGCGCGGCCTGCGACCTGGGTCTGGGAATGATATTCCTTACACTGCTATATAACCGGTCATTTAGCATCAACTTTTTAACATGATTTTAATATATATGTGGACTTGCACTGCGCTAAGGCCTGGGGTGGTGGTTTCTTCTATTTACTTACTTAAACGTCTGGAAGCAAAAACAGAAATCATGGACCTTTAGTGGCTGCTCCTTGATGCTGGTGCATGTTACTAAAGGAAATGTGAGCTTTCCGAAAGCGTTGGTATGATTCAGTCGCTATTGAGAAACAACTGTAGAAAAAGTAACAAAACAAGTGATGAGGTTTTGTTCTAGAAGGGATTCTCCAGGGACTTTGGTCAAGGGTGTCCCCCTGCCCTCCAACTGCAGAGCTGCTCTGGAGAGGTTGCTGTGTCTGTGTTGGTGAAAAGGGATAGCGGACTTGTCCTGACGAACGGTAGTTTGTGGAGGTGTGACAATTCTGCAGAGGTTTTTCTGTCCGAGTAGCTGGCAGGCAGCTCCTGAGGCCTGAAGCACAGTGCTGGTGATAGGTAGAAAAGCACATCTTTAAGAATTAACCAAAACCAACCAGACCTTCAGTCTGGTTGTGGCTGGCTTTAAGACAGGATGCTTGTGGACAGGCTGTCTGACAACGGACATTTTGTGAGCAATCCAGAGACCTTGGTGTAAGGCAGCCTGCCTGAGAACAGAAACGGAGTCGGGATAAACTGAAGGCCATGGATTAGGGAGTAAGAGAAACACCAGCTGTAAGAACTCAGAGGTAGGCAGAAGAGAGGGGGAGCTGGGAAGTTCTTGAGGCTCGAGTTCCCAGGACGGTGTTATCCAATCCTAGCATTGTTAAGGGTTAAGGTGCCCAATCAACAATTGCCAAATCCATGTAGCTGTGCTAAGAATCTCTATATAACATTGACACTTTGTCTAATAAAATGGCATTCACTTGATCACATTGATCGTCTCAGCGTTGTCTGTGACTCCCATGTCAACAGATGCTCTGCTCCCAGGTTACAAAAAGTAAGTTACTTTCCGAATCAGATGTAATAAAAAGAAACAGCTTTGCTAAGGAAATAAAACCGATACAGTTATGCTGTCAAGTTTTCCTCTATTACCAGTAACTGTCATGTTCACTCAAGCCAAGTAATGTACGAGGTGTAGGGATGTAAAAGATCTTAAGTGTCTACAGTTTCTTGCTTGGCGAAAATGACTGGACTATGAAAGAGGAGACATGAGAAAGCGGAGAAGCAGGAGGGTTATCCTTCCATACTGTCCTTCAGGTGGGGAGGTGTTGGCAGCTGTGTCCCATCACAGACTGCAGCCACAGATATGTCATACTCTAGGGAACGTTGAGAGTGGGTGAGTCGAGGAGGAGCACTGGCGGAGCCAAGTGCAATGGATTTTGCCCTTTTCCCACTGAAACATGGGGGGGAGAGATTTTAGTCCTTTCTGTTTAGCATATGATCCTAAGGGGTGGTTTCTGTTGGGGCTGTAAAGAGACTTAGGGCTACAGGGATTCTTAAACTAGTATTTCCCTGTGTGTAGAAGCTACAAGGATTCTCAAGATAAGGAAAGTATGCAACAAGAGAAGCAGATGTCTTGTCTCAAAACAGTGTAGGTTTCCTCCTGTTGATAAGATCTGAGAAATAGCTTGCAAAACGAAACAACTCAAGGAGCCTCTCAAGGTCATAAATTAGCCCAAATGAGAAAATGTAGCTACATTAGTTGAGTCCTGGAGGAGCCAGTGGTCCAAGTGCTTTAAGGTACCAGAACAGAGAGAAGAGCTTCCTGTTGGCAAAAGCCATTTTTGAAAATTAGGAACTAATGTTGCTGTTCTATGCTGTGGTGCAGGTGTTTTTTCTTCAGTGAGCTGTGCCATATTCATTAGGAGCCCCAGAGGGTAAAAGCTTACCTTCTAACACTCAAGGTGGGAATGTGATGAATATTTCACTACAGTTTTAAAAATGTGAGCACATCTGCAAGGATTCTTTACTTGGCAAACTATTATTTCATAGAAGTTATTCTGAGGAGCACAAAACCTGCATGGAGTGGTTTGTCAGTGTGATAAACTCCTATTCCCCTTTTCTAATCTGGGCATGAGCAATGACGCCGTGTTCCAGTTAAAACTGAATTCCTGATTATAGCTCAGTATTTTTAGTGATGCTACAAAATAGGTGGAGGTGGCATCCACAAGTTAAATGCCAGTTAAGCGTGTTCCTGACTGTGTATTTCACTATTTGAATAAATGATACCACATACGAAGGCTTGGTTTTACTTTATTTGACCAATGTAACTCATAAATGCTGAGGTGTTTTACGTCACCTCCCTTCTGCTCTTCATGTCAGAGGAAACATTTCCATTACTCTGAAAAGAAACAGGGCAGTTGCCTCTACATGTGCTTATACAGTAGGTACCTGCCTAAAGAACATAAACACACATGCCTGCTCTTGAGACTCAAAAGGCAATATGGTAAGTTCCCTCTATCCACCTTTGTATGCTGATAATTCACAATTCTTGCAGCCATCACCAATCAAAACCTTACTTGATTCAAATGACCGCCATGTAGCACAGTTGTCTTCACCAGACCCCATCTCTGGCTGGCAGCTGAGATCTTCACTGCGAGACAGGTTTCTCCTGCACCTTCCCTTCCTGCTGCTGGCTCCTACCTGGCTCTAGTCCCTGCTCTGTTACTGTTACTGATATTTTAGAATTTTGGTAATTAAAAATTGAATCAATAATTTATAATACTTAATTTTAATAACGTAGAGTTATAAGAAACATTTTAATGAGAAGTATGTTTGTACGGTAACCAGGTGCTGTTATGAAATTCCCTGTATAGCCCTGTACCAGGACCCAAAGGGATAGGTCAGAATCATTTCATAGCAACAGGTAGTACAAGCAGTTTATGTAGAACAATGTAGATAGCTGTCAAGGTCTAGACTAAGGAGAGCAAAGAGAGCCAACTGTAACTGTTTATAGTTACCTGNATCACCAATCAAAACCTTACTTGATTCAAATGACCGCCATGTAGCACAGTTGTCTTCACCAGACCCCATCTCTGGCTGGCAGCTGAGATCTTCACTGCGAGACAGGTTTCTCCTGCACCTTCCCTTCCTGCTGCTGGCTCCTACCTGGCTCTAGTCCCTGCTCTGTTACTGTTACTGATATTTTAGAATTTTGGTAATTAAAAATTGAATCAATAATTTATAATACTTAATTTTAATAACGTAGAGTTATAAGAAACATTTTAATGAGAAGTATGTTTGTACGGTAACCAGGTGCTGTTATGAAATTCCCTGTATAGCCCTGTACCAGGACCCAAAGGGATAGGTCAGAATCATTTCATAGCAACAGGTAGTACAAGCAGTTTATGTAGAACAATGTAGATAGCTGTCAAGGTCTAGACTAAGGAGAGCAAAGAGAGCCAACCGTAACTGTTTATAGTTACCTGCCAAGGATACCGTGGAATTAGGTAAAAGGTAATTCCGGCAGGGGGAGATGGCGACCACCGACTTACTGACCACCGACCCATTTTGTACCCCAGACTCATTTCTAGATGATATCAATCTTTATTGCGCAGAATCGGAAATGGGAGGAGAATATGTTAATGATTTTCGGGAATAACATGTTTATGTATGAGAAGGCTCTATGTAAGAAGCTTGATTTTGGTGCAAGGTGTGCATGTTAGCAGGAGCTATCCCCCATGCCCCCGGCGCCGTAATAAAGAAGTGTCTGCTTATCTACATCCCATTGATGTTGATAAGTTTCTTATTCCGGATTTTCGGTAACATTACAATAAATGCCTTGTTGGGTACTTTATCCCAAACGCTGCCAGCAGGATCCCGTGTCCCGTTCTGAGCTGGGTGGAGGAAGAGGAGGGTGGCTTCTGCTCTGCTAGTTTGAAGGTGGCCGCGTTTCGTCCTGTTAAACATGCACTGTGTTTAAACGCTATTAGCGCTTCCAAGGGATTTATTTCAATGCAAACGGATCTGTTACCTGGGAAAACAGCACGTAACTAGCTCCTGGCCCCCGGGGAAGCCCCGCGGGCGGCTCGGTACAGCCCACTTGTGTTCGCTGTCGGGCGCACGGGAACAGAGAACGGGACCGGGGGTGCCTATTACGCATGCGCGGAGGCGCCGTGCCGACCGCTGGGAATTGTAGTCCCCGTCAGCCCCAACGATGCTGCGCGCGTTCCGTTGCCATGGAGCGGCGCGACAGGCCGTAAAGTGGACGGCGCTTCCGGCTGGCGCGGAGGGGAGGGCTGGGAGCCTCGTGTGAGGGAGCGTGGAGGCTGTGGGTGCCCGCCCGCCGGCCCCAGGCACCCGCCCGCCTCGCCCACCCGGCGCCCTCCGCCCCCAGGATGTTCAAGAAGTGAGTGGGGCTGGGGCTGGTGTTGCGGGAGGGGTGGGAGAAAGGGCGTCGGCACGGGCTCCGAGCCCCCTCAGTACCAGGGCTTGGCCGGGCCGGGCCTTGCTCAGGGGCTGGGCTGGAGCGGCCGGTCCCCCTCCTCGCCGGTTGCTGCGGTCTTCCTGGGGCACCGGGCGCGGCCCCGCCGCCAGCTTTGCCTCCGGGGGCGCTGGTCTGGGCGGTTTGGGCACTTGCTTGTGAAGAAACAAAACCCTAGACAGTGAGCTGAGTCATGAACTTGTGTGAGCTTCTAGGTCGTAGGAAGCGCGGTTCTGCGCCTGTGGTGAAGGTGAAGGATTCTTACAGGTACATGTGAACAGGGCAGTAGGTGTTTGTGTTACCAGCCACGTCTGCTCTAGGGGTTGAATGAAGTAATGCTTTGTGCTAAGGTGTGTCTGTGAGACTAAAATCGTGGTCTGTGAATGCATATAAAGTGTACGAACAAAGACAGCCCACCGGTGGGGACCCCCTGCCTTTCCCCAACCCGCTGTTCTCAGGGGACAGCTGATGCCTCGGGAAATCCTAGGTTTGAAAGTTGGGCAGGTGTGATACTGTTAATATTTTTCAGCAAATTTATAAATGCTTCTGAAGAGTCGTGCAGAGATACGGCATCTTTTGGGCAGTGACTTGTGCTTTTCTGACACGTTTTCACTCACTTGACAGATTTGATGAAAAGGAGAATGTATCAAACTGCATCCAGCTGAAGACTTCAGTTATTAAAGGAATTAAGAATCAACTGATAGACCAGTTTCCTGTTATTGAACCATGGCTAAACCAGATCATGCCAAAGAAAGACCCAGTCAAAATAGTGAGATGGTAAGTTTCTTTTCTCTTAAACTTTTCTCTCAAGGTGCTACATTTTCTTCCTTTGTATGTTGGCTTTGAACCTGGTGTTCTTGGAAAACACTTGTTGTTTAGACAGCTTGTCATAGATGGTCTATGTTGTGTCCAAACTAGACAGCTTCTGGGTGCTCATCACACTCTTGAAGGTACTATTGTTTGTTGAAAATAAAAACACTGCCTAGCAGTGAATGTGTAACCTATTTAAGGACTCTCCACATAATCAGCTTGTTGTTGAATAAAGCATTCAGCTTTATGGATATGGAAGCATGAGCTTGTTTGGATAGCTTCCAGTAGTGTGTGCGTTGGGTCTTTTCCTTACTGTCTTTGAGCTTCCATATGTTATCTGAAGTATTTTCTTTTGTTCTTTGTTTTATAGAGGTAGCATAGCTTTGCTGATTCTTTCTCCTTGTCCTCTTTCTGTGTTGCATTTAAAACAAAGCAAAGAGCTGAATATTTGTCTGTAGATTCTTTGATTTCTCATTAAGGGGCAGGCAGTGTGCAGGGGCCAGTGCTGAAGAGCAAACCATTACAAAGTTTAAAATTTTCTTGCTAATTGACAGTCCTCAGATGCCAAGAGAGAGCAGGCTTGGTGAAGGGAAATCTTTCATTTAAACTCTGAAAGGGTGAGGCACCTATTGGAATAATTTGCTTTCTTAACTTTACAGCCATGAACATATAGAAATCCTCACTGTGAACGGGGAGCTGCTGTTCTTCAGACAAAGAGAAGGGATTTTCTACCCGACACTAAGGTTGCTTCACAAATGTAAGTTTTCTGAGGGTGGGAGGGGTGGGGAGAGGAGCAAGAGCGTCATTGCACAGGGCATCTGTAGAACCCAACTAAAAAGTGCTTACTGCTTACACAGTTTATATCTGTATCTAGAATAAATCTTAAAGATACTTTCTCAAGTGTGATGTATTGCTTTGCTGTTTCAGGTGCCTGTATGGATTGCTTCCTTCATATTTGCTCTAATGCTGTATGTTAAACAATCTGAAATTTGGTATCTAAGAATTAAATTGTGCAATGCTCTGCAAAAAAAAAGAGAAAAAATCTTGAGAGAGGCTTCCGTAGGACAGAGAGATCTGAATTTCCTGTTGTTAGTCCCTGTCCTTGGTTTTTCAAGTCTTCCTTTTCACTTCCTTCTTATTAGAGCACAATTCTTTACTCATGAATTCAATAATGTAATATATACTTGTCTCCTGTAAGGATTTCTGGTTGCCTTCTTTTTACTTTTTACAGTTTACTCTTGCATTATTTTTCTTGCTGTCCTCATTGTTCTGCTTGATTGTGTTACTCTGGTTTTGACAAGTGTAGGTATCCTTAGAAACATTGCTCAGTCAAATCTCAGTATTTGAAATACTTAATGAAGGTGTGTGCACTTGGAGAGCCAACCAACAACTATCATGAATTTTATCCATCTTTGCCTTTTTTGTCCTGTTAATGTTGAACTGTTTCTTTTTCGTGGAAGGGCTTGGTTGTGTAATTTGAGGGGTTTAAGAGCCCCTAGTTTTAAGACCTCTTAGTATGCAGGCTCTTGTGTGATTGTTTTCATTGGGGAACTGGTTCAAATTGTTACTCAGTATATGAATACACAGGAGGCATGGGCTCAGTGTTGGAATCCCCTTTAGCTCTTGGATAAAAGGTGTGGTCTGGGAGAGCATTACCTGTGTTCTTTTGGGGCAGCAGGAGCTTCAGTAATTGCTTCTCAAACTTCTTACCCTCTTAGCACATTATATATCTAAACTGCCTTGATAATGAGTTATTCATGTTGTCATTTTACCATGTTAATTGTGATTCTGTATCTCTCCCCTCCTAGACCCATTTATTCTACCACATCAGCAGGTTGATAAAGGCGCCATTAAGTTTGTACTAAGTGGAGCTAATATAATGTGCCCTGGCCTGACGTCTCCTGGAGCAAAACTTTACCCTGCTGCCATTGATACTGTTGTTGTATCCTTCTTTAACTATGAATTACTGCTTGCTGTGAGATGAGATGAGTTAAATTTATGTTCTTGTGTTCTCAGCTGATCATAATCTGAACTGCTGTTTATTTCAGTGGTGTTTCATGGAATAGCTAGTAATTTGAAGAGAGCTGCAGGGGTTCAGATGTTACTTGGCAAGGTTAATGTTGTCCTTAATTTGTTGTTTTTTTTTTTTTTTTTACTTACTGTGATGTTCCAAATATCTAGTCCTGTTGTGCTGTTGGATCGAATGCTGCTGTTCCGCTAATCTAATTGATAAGTGAAGCTCTTTTGAGTTTATGCAGAATTGTAAAAACAGATGAGGTACAGTTTAACTTGTCCACTGCCTTCTTAATCTCGTATCTCCTTCAGTTACAGAAGAATTTGTTCCTGTTCCTAGGGAATTTGAAAAGGTGTCTAGGATCAGCTTTGCTGTAGTCAGGACTTGCTCTTAGGTGACTGATGGAATTAGCATATGTAAAAAGAGGAAAATGTGCTAATTCACTCGTATTCATTATATTACCGAGAAAGGAACCCTGAGTGCACACAGCATTAAAACTACCAAGCTGTGCTGCTTTTGTTATTGGATGCTATTGGAAGAGATCAGTAGTTAGCATCAGTGTTGCTAAGGTTTGAAAAGATGCATCTGATTTCAGTACTTGTGCTTTTTTTAGGTTTGTGTCTCAATTCCTCTGTACCTTGGAGTCTAAAATGATCCCACAAACATGTGCAGTTTTGTCTCAGAAAGGATGAGGCCATCAGTGTTACTACGGAGAAAGAAAGGAGTGTAGCGTGGGAGATCTTTTTCTGTAACTCTTTTTTGAAGTTCCTAAATACACTGTGATTCAATTCTTAAATGCAGTGCATTGTTTTTCTTACCTTTAAGAACTGGAGCTCTAGAATTACTAAAAGGGTAAAAGTTCAACACTGGATTTTGAAATTTTTTGGGAATTCATTTCCTCATACTGCTTTTCTGAAATAGTTCTAAAACCAGTCTGTTTTCCTTAGCGGTAACTTGTAGGCAATAATGGCAGAAGGAAAACAACATGCATTATGTGTGGGAGTAATGAAGATGTCAGCTGAGGACATGTAAGTGTGTTAAAAATTGAAATATAACTTGCCCATGTCATTATTCTTATGCTACTTTGAAATATAAGCACCACTGTCAAGGCTACTGCTTTGCTGTTGCAGCATATGTTCAAGTACAGAATTTGTGAAGATTGCATTGTGTTGATTAATAGGGGAACAACAGGAGGAAGGGAATAGCTTCCCTGCTTATTTGTTTACTGACTGAAATCAAAACAGTTCACGCAAATATGGATTTTTAAGATGCACAACATTTGTACTACCAATGAATGTCAGTATTTCGTGCTCTCTGATCATACTTTATCAAAGGTCTTGCTGAACAAAGAAATACTTGTATGGAGTACTTACTGCCTGGGCTGGGCAAGAGATGTAATTTGAATTTGAGGGGGTTGAAAGTAATTTTTTGTCTGTAGGGACAGCTGAGACTAAAGTTCTGCTGGCACTTGGTTGACAGTTGGGCTTTTCTCTGTGACCTTCTCTTTTTCTTTACCTTGAGCCCACACCAGGATTCCTGCTTGATGTCGCTGCCAGCTTAGATGAGCTTCTTGTGAAGTGCAGAAGCCTGTTCAGGGAATAAACATCAACTGAAAATTATTTGAGAAGGAAAAGAGATAGAAAATAGAAATGGATGTTAATTGTTTGTAGCTGAAACCACTTTGTCACTTTAAGTTCTGAAATACCTCACAGCAGGTTGTAAGCTGTACCCAGCAGGTTTGGGCTGCTGTTGGTTCCGGCCCCATCTAGCACCTGTGTGTGGGAGGAAGCTGATTTTGATGCAAACAAGTTGCTCTTTCATGTGGAGATAATTCACAGCAAGATCATCATCTGTGCTGGGTCACCCTGTGGTCCTAAGAGCACAGGGAAAAGAGGTGGGAATGTGTTATAGAGGGCAGGAATAGAGCGGGACTGCAGCAACCTGGATTTGGACCTCCTGTAGCTGTTGAGGAATTACATTCCTTAGGATTCTTTGTAGTGCCCTCAAAAGTCTCCAGGAGTAGGTGGAAAGAGTATAGCTGCTTCTGTCCCAGTCCTACGTCTGCAGTGATCTGCTGTGATTGCTGCAAATCAAGATCATCTGTATTCTTAATCCTAACTTCAAATTCAGCAGGCTTGCAGCTGAATGTCCTGTTCCTGTGAGAAGCAACATGAACTGGAGAGGAAATGATACTGATCTATGCAGCCTGTTAGTATGGAAATAGTGCAACAGTATGATTTGTCACTTGCTGTGACTATGGTACACAATGTGTTGTTGAAATTAACATAGTGGTATTTTCCTCCATGATTACTTTTAGACAAGTTGTGTAAGTAATGGGACACTTAATGTAAATACAGTAAGTTATATTCTCCAGGGGAATGAAACTTGTCTCAGTCCTAGAATGAAGAGATTTGTCTTGTTTATGGTGACAAAACTGGATTTTTTTTTTTTTTGTGGAATAAGGTACTGGAAAAAAGATGAACACAAATCCAATGCAGACACATAAACAATCGTCTTTAAAAGATGATCTGACTCAAAAGAGGTAGAAAGATACTATGTCTGTGATTTGGAGAAAACTCCAGGAACTCGTCAACAAAGTTTTAAGTTGACAAGCAGGTATTCTTTATTGCAGCGCTGGGAGAGCTCCTCCAAGCATGTCTCTGCCGGGCATCAACCAGACTGTGATTATATTGTCCTTAAACATACATATTCATTAGATGACATACATTTTTAAGATCGTTGTCACATCAGTAGCCACCTGGTGGTTCTGGCCAAGCTTATCTCAGTAATTTCCATTTTCTCTAACAAAGCCTAACATTCTTGAGGTTACTTTATTTACAACCCCATTGTTCAATCAACCCCATCGGTCAATCAACCCTACTCTTCATCTGTGACATGCTGCAAGTCCTTGGCACTTAAATGTAGCATTTGTAACACTTTATTAAGTTGGTAGATGTCCACAACCATCAGTGAAGAACCTTACTTGTGTTTGATTGTGTCATTGACACACCTGGAGCCAGAACTTGTCAAATTCCACATGCCATCTATGTTACACAACCTCCTGTGCTTGGAGGAGGAGAGTCACTTAAAACTGCTCTGCTACTGTCACAGGGAAAAGCATAAAATAAGTAGCAAAAGTGTTGTCTGAAACCTGCCTCCCATGAAGAAGTAGTTAAAAATATTGTGGAATGTTTGTTGAGAAAACACAGAAGGCAAATACTGTCCTCTTATCATTCAGCAAAGTGGGTATATATAATAGCAAATACTGTTTCTTGTCTACCTGCTGCTGAAGATTGTGACGCAGTGAATGATAGCTTCTGCCCTTCCAGTTGACAAGGGGTAATGGGTTAGAACTTAAACAGGGGAAGTTTAGATTGGATATAAGGAAGAAATTCTTTCCTGTTAGGGTGGTGAGGCACTGGAATGGGTTGCACAGGGAGGTTGTGAATGCTCTATCCCTGGCAGTGTTCAAAGCTGGGTTGGACAGAGCCTTAGGTGGCATGGTTTAGTGCCCATGGGAGTGAGGTTGGAACTAGATGATCTTAAGGTCCTTTCCAACCCTAACTATTCTATGATTCTATGAAATGTTGCATTTTCTACTTGAAATACTCTATTTTGTAGTGCTGTAATATTTAACCTAGCTAATGCTTCTGTACCTTTTTCTTCCCCCCGCAGTGAGAAGGTCAACAAAGGGATTGGTATCGAAAATATCCACTATTTAAATGATGGCCTTTGGCATATGAAGACATACAAGTGAAACAAAAAGAACTGTTACTCCAAAGGAATGCACTTAGATTAAATGTGGACTGCTTTGTAATTCCTTATTTTTAATGTGACTGAATGTACAAATTATTTTGTTCTGTGGCTATGCTAAATAAATCAAGTGAATGCAAAAGTTCTGTTAGGCTACAATAGTTTTCTAGATTTCTTTTTATTACAATTCTTTTGTCTTAAACTCAAGTCTTCAGTGACTGAAGATAGTTGATGGCAAGATTCTGCATGGACTGTGAGTAGGCGATTTCAAACAAAAAGGAGGAAAAAGGCAAGAAATGTTTACATTTTTATGCTCTTAGCTAAAAGAGTAACAAAGTGTATGTGAAATGTAATTTAATACGGTGTATAAAACCTCTGGAACATTTCAGTTCTTTTCTTCTGATTAACATCGTTTTAGTCTACTTGTTTCTTGAATCAGTTTTTTGTCATTATTTTTTAACTTAATTTATTAACAGCATTTATTTCAGTATTTTACATAAGGATTTTCTCTTTTTAATATGCATTTATCTGTATAGGATTTATGAATTAAAGACTGGTATGTGGACTAGAAATCTTTATGCTAGTTCATCTCTGAAGAATATATATATATATGTATATATATATATACACATTAGTTTCTNAGGATTTTCTCTTTTTAATATGCATTTATCTGTATAGGATTTATGAATTAAAGACTGGTATGTGGACTAGAAATCTTTATGCTAGTTCATCTCTGAAGAATATATATATATATGTATATATATATATACACATTCAAGTTTCTACCTGCCAACACTGTTTGATATCTCTCTCCTTAATAGTGTTCTTGGTAATGTGGGCATACACCAGGTGGAGTGTATGCCAGCCTGGTGCCTGATGCTATACTCCCCGTTTGCCGCCTTATTTTAGAAGCAGAAACAAAATCACTGTTTAACAAAGGCACAGTAGCAAAACATCGTTATCAGTGTAGCCAGGAGTAACTTCTTCAGGTGGGCCTTCAAATGAGATCTCTGCTTGTGCACACTGCCATGTGTCTGTACACCTACAGAACAGGTTAAAGAGCACTGTGTATTTGTCTGGATATGCCAACTCTTTGTTCAGTGACTGCACACCTAAAGCTGTATCTCTAGAAAACAGCCTGTGCTGTGGAATCATTTAATAAACTAAAGAAACTTAAAGGTCTACCACTCGTAACTCTGTCTCTGGAAGCGTTTATTAATATTTCAGGTCTATTCTAACACATAGTGGCAGAAGGTAATTTTGTATGCAACTGCCTTGTGTCAGTGCTGTTCTGCATGTTGGCTTCCTCACAGTGGGACCTTTACAGAAGGTAGTGGCAGAGATGGTATCTGTGATTCTAAAGTCAAGTTACAACATGGGAGATGGAATGTGTTTCCTAATATGTGCTACTGTAAGTAATTTTACAGGAGAAATTTGAAAGATTATACTTGTGAAGATAGCTGTGTAAATCTGAAACTATTAAAGTAGGGAGACAAAAATTCAGGTGATGATAACAGCAGTGCTACAGAAGAAAGTTTGGTCAGACCTTTCCTTCAGAATGCTAACGGACATTTTTATCCATCTTAAAGACTGCTGTAAATGTGTACTCATCTCGTTAGTGCTTCAGTGGATCTCTTTTTTGCATAAAACAAGCAAGTCGAGTTCTGTGTCTTGCTGTTTCCCTTTCCACCTTGTCTCCTCCTGTTGTATTACAGTACTTCTCAACTCTGTGATAAATGAGAGTTGTGTTAATTCCTGTTCTTTTTCCTTGTTTTGCCCTATGGCTGCCAGTGTTGCAGTGGGGTCTTTACTATCAGGAACAACACAGAAATAAAAGTTTTACTTCATCTGCTTTGTCAGAGTATTCCCAACTGTGGGTCTAACCTTTCAACAGTGATTCTGTAGAAAAGATGAGTTAAATCATGCTTGAATTAATTTGCATACCAGTTTCATAGAATCCCAAAATACTGATTTTTCTCTAGGCTTTGGCAGCAGTCATGTATGTGTTTGCCTTGGTGTGTCAGCTGAGAGCGTGCAAGAAGTGAGACAAGCTGCACTTTTTGAAACAGCTGAGCTGTGGTGTTGGGCTCAGGGCTCTGAGCAGTTGTTTTGCCCTTCCTGTCAACAATGAAGGATCTGATGCTTAAAAAAAAGTGTGGATGTTTTCTTCAGCTTTCATGCAGTTTTGTCACTTCCCCACCTGCCCCTGACAGCTCAGGACAGGGTGAGGTATTAAAAGTGGCCTGTTAAAGAAAGGGGAAGTAACATTCTCTTATCAGGTCTTTTATGGACATTGTAGTACCAACAAAGCTTGTGACAGTCTTACATGTACCAGGTAAGGAGGGTACTGCATCCAAGCCTTGAAACATCCAGGCTGGGTCAGTGAATTCTAAATGGAATAAACACTGAAGTGCTCTTTATCCCTTCTTGCTGTGGCTAGAAGGGAGCGTGAGAGTGTCACCTGGTAACTTGGATAAATCTGACTTCATGTGCAATCTATTGTTTAAAAAGCAAATGGAAACAAACCCCCCCAAACAACTACAAACTGACAAACAAAATCAGCAGTAAGAAATCCAAAGACTGCTGAGGAGTTCTGCAGGTTGCTTTGTTGCACGTGTAACCTGTTTTGCATGATATTCAAAGAAAGGGTGGCAGTGCAAGCACATGTTGCTCTTCCTGCACCTTGGTGTTAAAAACATCTGTAAATAATCTATGTTTGTGTTGACATTTAACTAACTTCTTCCTTGTAAACACTATTAGCACGATTAACAGGACAAAATAATACTGAACATTTAATGTGCTTATCTATGGAGTGAAATTTTAAATGAGCAATTACTCTTCTTCTAACAGGCTTCTTGACCATGGTAATGCTTATTCAAATATAGTTACCTCTTTTGTCTGCTTAAAACCAGCAGTCCAAAGGTCACTTAGTATTTCTCTGCTACAATTTCCTGATGGATCTCTTGTTGGCTTGCTTCCTGCTAATTCCTGATGGGGCTGGGAGGCTGTGCACAAAGCAAATAGGTGCTGCATACACAGCACAGCTCAAACTGTTGTGTATTTAGTGTAAAGGAAATGGCTTAAAATTAGTCTTTGAGATTGCAGCTGTAGCCAGTTTTATTGGTGTGTCTTGGTACAGATTGGTATATCTAGAAAGATATAAAGACATTCTAGAAATGCCCAGAAGAATTGAAAGAATCAAAGTCTTGCAAAAAATATATTTATAACAGTGGGCTAAAACTTCATTTGGGTTTTCATTAATAAATATCTACATGTACAAACCCCCCCTATAAACTTAATTTTGTTTTATTATAAACATTAACAATTTCTTTATAATTTCATTCCAGCAGTGTCAAAAGCCAGAAACATTTCTGTATAAAAGATTTAGAAAAAAGTTCTCCTTCTGCTTTTAAAATGAAGAGCTTTGCCAAACCTCAGTGTGCAAAAAGAACCTGTACACCAGTACCACCAGGTACAAAACGAAACGTGTCAGTACAGATGCATGTGGTGAGAAAAGCCATCTCTGTGGTTCCAGGTCTGCTTTGAGGACACATCAGTCATTGTCTGAGCCTGGAGGTGGCAAGAACACAAGTGCATCGTTGTATGTGTGGCCGTAAGGTCGCAGCCTGTAGACACCATACATCATCACGTGCATGTGGTTCGGAGCCAGACCGCTGAAGGTGATGGCCATGTCAGAGCAGCAGCCATCCACCACCTGCTGAGGGTGAGTAGACATTGCTTCCTTAATGAGAGCATTGACTGACTTAGTGTTGAAGACATCTTTTCCTTCTGAATCTTCTGCGTTTTCAGCAAACACTCCGGTGTACTTCAGGCAGATCGCCAGCTGTTTATCCTCAGCAAGCTTCCAAATCATGCCTCCTTGCTCCGGGCACTTGTCGGAGTCTTCAACAATACGGGAGAATCGTCTTAGCGATTCAATGCTTAAGACAATTCCTCCCTCACCATCTACATACTCAAGGTCACCAGATTTCACAGTGTGGCCTATATAAAAAGGCTGTGAGGGATCTTTTTTCAGTAAGAAATATTTGAGATTTTCAATAATAGCAAATGTTGTTGGATATGCAAGGAAGAACCAGCTGAATTCATCTTTATAGCGTTCGTATGTTATCTTGTAAGCTTTTCTCATCATCACCCACATATCATTTGTGTTAAGGGCTACAGAGTCAAACACTTTGACATTTTCTGAGCTGTAGAATTCCACCTTATCACAGTGCTTGCTCCACGTCTCTCTGACTGCAGCCCAGTGCCCCAGATCTTTGGGTTTCACGAGGATGATACAGTAAACACGGATACTTTTACTAAGCTCCATGCGTTCACCTTCTGAAAGGTTTAAGACATCTTCTTTGTTGGGAGCCTGGATGTGATGATGCTCGTGGCGATGGGCTTTAGTCCCATGGCCTACCTTCATGTGTCCCAGGAGTGTGACCAATATGCAGAAGGCTCCTCCCAGCACCACCCCCTTCACGAAGGAGCTGCTTTCGGACATCATTTTTCCTAGAAAGGAGGCACGCCGTGAGAACTTACAGCGGTAACTTTACTAGGGCCGATCCCGCTCAGTTCTGATGTGCTCTTCCATTTCTAACCGCGGATGCAGTTCCCTTAAATCACGGACACCGCCGGTGACAGGTGGCAAACCCAACAAGTTCCGGTCTCTTTCGCTGCCGTTACTAGCACGGCAGAACGCCACCCTGGGCTCTCGAACACCGGACCTGCCCCACCGCCGTGACCCGCCGGCCCCGCCGCGCCCGGAGCGCCGAGGTGCCGCAGCCACGTCACGGCCCGAGGCCGGCGGCGCTGCCCCGCGGACCTCTCCCGGAGCCAGACTCCATCGGTCCCGCTCCTCGCCGTTCAACCACGCCCCCCCCCAAGCCCGCGACCCCGCTCACAGCTCCTCGCAGACAGCCGGAGCGCCGGCGGAGCCTCACGGCCGCTGTGGCTGGGGCCGGTCCCGTGCCCCGCGTCCCCCGGTGACACGGACCGAGCCGGACCGGACCGGACCGCCCCGCCCGGCGCTTACCGGTGCTGTCCGTGACAGGACACCGGCACCTGCCCCGCCCCGCCGGAAGCGCCGCGCGCTGCCCTTCTAGGCGCCGCGCGCTCGCTGGTGCGGAGGCGCCTCCTGGCGGTTCGGATGCCAACTCGGAGTGCGGTCCCGGGGCCGGTCCCTCCGCTCCCTCCCGTTGCACATCGAGCCCCGCTACCCGCCTGCTCCCCGCCCTCCCGGCGTTCTGCCCGTGCGTGGCCGCGGCTCTTGGCATACTCAGGTCGGTACCTTCAGGCGGAAGTTCGACGCCGCGCTGTGGTGGCCCCGCCGTGTGGCGGGCAAGGACCGCTCGCCGCTGCCGCAGGGGGTCCCGGCCCGCTGTGCCGCCGGGGCAGCAGCACGCGGGAGCGCTGCCGGGGGTCCATGACATGTGTTGGCTGTGCTGACCTGGGCCGCCCTGTGAGCCTGTTGACCTGACCAAGCGGGGAAGCCGTGTAAGTTTCCAGCACAAACTCTCTGCTTTGAAAAATTAGAAGGTTGATGAATGGGGACAGCGTGGCAAAGGAAAGGCAGAACCCGCCTTAACCCATTCCCAGGATCGAATCTGCTGACGCCAATGGGACATTGCCCTATATTCAATTTCCACACCAACACAATAAACTGTGCTGGAAGCATGGTACATCTCACTTGTTTCCTCCAGGACGGAATACAACAGGCACACAAGATTAGTTAATAGAGAATCCCAGACTGGCTTGTGTTATAAGGGACCCTAAAGCTCATGCAGTTCCAAGCCCCTGCCATGAGCAGGGAAACCTTCCACTAGAGCAGGTTGCTCCAAGCCTCATCCAACCTGGCCTTGAACACTGCCAGGGATGGAACAAGCCAAAGAATTTCTTCCTTATATGTAATATTGATCTCATTTTTTAAAAGAGCACAGCCAAGTTTTCTATTAACATAACTTTTCCTTTCCTTTAGTGATAATCATTCCCGAGTTCCACATTGACAGATGTAAGAATCACTTTCTGTACATCATCTCTCAAGAAGGTAGAATCGATGCCTGATCTGAAGGAGCATCACTGAATGATAATTTGTTCCCTTTTCCACCAGCAACCTGGATAAAAAAAGTTTTTATGTGTTTTATCTCTTTATTAGCTGATCATAGTATACCCTTAGGCCCACATAGTGGTTAGGATAAAGTCCTATATAGATTTTCCCTATGTTGTAAGATATGCTCCAATTGGATGAACTTAGTGGGTTTTATTTAAGTCAGTTTACCACTGGGCTGCTCTGGATTCTCTGGCATCTTAACTGGGTTCCTCAGATGCTTCAGTTATCCAGGTAAGGGGTTTTTTTTAGGCTCATGGCTGTACTGTAACCATCAAAGCTTAGCAATGTTATCTTTGGCAAAAAAGATCAGTGAGAACATGTGCTGTTTGACTGTTCTGGCCCTGGGGAACCATTGCTTGTGGTTCAGGTAAAAATGTTACAAAATGGTTATGCTGGTTGGGTTGGTGTGTGTGCAGAACGGCTTCATTTGAGGGAACTCAAACCTCAGTTACACACTGTGGTAGGAAAAGACTGTCAGTTTGTATATTCAGGTAGTTCTCTTACTACACTAAGAGCACATAACTCACCCTGTCTTTTCCCACCTGCCTGCTTTCAAGGCACAAATAGGTGGACATGCAGGTTGTCACCACATACCAGAGATTGGAGGTCAGTTCAAAGTTTCTCCTGTTTGCAGAATCAGTTGTGGCTTTCAGGTCTTCAGCAGTTGCTTGATGATGTGGTATGGAGAGTTTTGAATGAGTTGAGACTTGCTGCTTCAGCTGAGGCTTTAACAAATTGTTTTCCTGTTTTGCTTCAGAGAGGTTCTTGCCAGGACTCTGACAAATGACTAATGTAGCTACACATCTTGACTGTCACTTTAATATGTTTTCCACATTGCTTTATCCAGCAGCAGATCAGTGAAGAAACAGTATAAGCAATATGTAAAGCACGTTATAAACCTGAAGAGGCTTTCTGGCTTCTGTGTTGCACGGTATTAAAAGAACAAAAATGGCATAGTCATAGAATCATACAATGGTTTGCATTAGAAGTGACCTTAAAACTCACCTAGTTCTACCCCCTTGCCATGGACAAGGACACCTTCCACTAGATCAGGTTGATCAAAGCGCTGTCCAACCTGGCCTTGAGCACTGCCAGGGATGGGGCATGGTATTGCATAAGCTCTCACAACAGCCATTGATGAGTATTTTGTGGCAATATTAGAGCTCACTAAATGAGTACACATGTGTACTCCTGTAAACTATCCATCTGAAGTGATTACAAGAAATGTTTTAAAAACTGCAGGAGATTGGTGTTTGAAGTCGTTCTGCTCTGGGCTGGAACCAGTCCTATGTTGTAACTAAGAGAGAGCCAGCCCTAAGGTGAAAGTTAAGTGTGGAAAGCAAGGGGAGATGCTGAGTCACACAGTAGGAATGAGCCAGGACTGACTCCTCAAAGATCACTGCAGATGGCTGTGCATTAGCTTTGTATTAAAACATGCAGTATGTCTGCATACAGAATATGGGCCAGATTTCAGCTTTGAGTTCTGACTTGCTGTTCACTGTGTTTGTCAGCTGCAGCTTCACCCCTTACTTCTTGCTGATCCTTCGTAGTATCTGTACCACCCTGTCAAAGAACAGCAGCGTTGGAAACTTAGGTACCTGTGCCAGGATTTAAACTGCTGACAGAGCTAAAGAGCTCCATGATTGGTTGCTTGTCTTGACACACAGCTGGTCCCCTGCTGTTTTCTGTTTGTCTTTCCTCCCTGGCTGCAGCTGCGTTTGCCTTCTGATGCTCTTTCTTGCCTCCAAGGAAAGCCATCAAACATTATGTTCTCACTGTGTGGTCCAAGAAGTCCCAGAGAGATTGGCTATTATGAAAACATATTTGATAGGAACTTTGTTCCAATTAATGCCGAATGTTTTAGCTGACACATGAGTTGTTATCTTTTACAGTGACCGCTTGTTAATGATCACAAATGACTGTCCACTCTCTTGGAAACAGACTCATCTATCTCTCTGTTATGGAAGCGTGCAGCTGAGAGGCTGGTGTAGAGCAGTGCAGTAACATTCGGAATGGGTAACTGAAGCTAAAGGTGAGCATTTTATGCTGTGTAGAAAGAAGCCCTAATCAGAAGATACTGTTGAAATTATGAGAAATGTAGAGGTATGATTGCACTTGAACATATGACTTTGTTGTCACGTTGCACATGTGTATATAGTGCTGAAGCTGTTGGGAAACATGCAAGTTCCACCCATTCATCTGACTCCATCAGAAGAGGGGGTCAAGTGTGCTTGTGGGCTGAAGGCTGCAAACTCTCATCTTGAGCAGTTGAACTCCCACTGAAGCCAACAGAGACAGTTCAGGAAAAGGGCTCTTATGAAGCCCAGTTATTACTGTTCTGTTACATGCCTGCTACTTCCATTGTTTCATTCAGCTCATAATGTGCGCAGTTGAACGACCATGTCTGTAAAGGTTTTTAATCCTATTGTTGGAAAAGATTTGGGAATACCTATTTGAAAGTCGTAAAATAGGGAGGTGGAGAGTCTGGTTTGCAGGTGGGTAGAGACAGACTTCTTCATCTGCTTCACAGGGAGTGCTCGACCCAACATTTCTTTTGTAGGAGGATGGGTTCTGAAACCAAACTTTAGCCTCCTCTAATGAAAGTTTTGCCCTGCATCCTTTTCTTCACTTTAGTTTCCCACGCAAAATCTGAAGTCTGGAAGGATATGGATGGACTTCTTGGAGTCTTCATCCTGGGGAAGTGTGCACAGCCATGTATGACACCAAAACCTAGACACAGAGGTAGGCACTGGACGAAGGAAAAAAGCTGTAAAGCCAAGAGGAGATACAGGGTTGTATTTTTAATATTAATTTCAAAACTCAGGTTGAAATATTTACCTCTGGAAAACCATCCTTTCCAATTGTTGGACAAAATGCTGGAGTTAGAGGGTGAAATTTTATAGCCCATATTTTATAGCAGATAATGCATAAATACAATCTTCTAGCCTTGAAATGTGTGGAATTGGTTAACTATGTTAAACAATAGTTTTAAATCACTTTTATTGCCTCTGCCAATCATGAGCATTGTCAAGGAAAGGCTTGGCATTGAAATGACCATTATTTAAATGGTGTCCTCAAGCATAGGATGGTATGTGAGAAGCAAAAGATGAGTGACTCCAAAAGGACTTACCAACTTAGGACTGCTTTATAACTTCTTCAGCTTTTAATGTTGTAGCTGAATGCAAACCCCATCTTATTCTCTGGGTATACCGAATCAGTCAAGAGAATGCTGATGGTCCTCCTAGCTCCAGTTGGAGACAATGCCCAGAGCTGAGCTAACATCATTGCGAATGGCTCCGATGCACAAATACAACAGAAAGAGAATAGGAACTAGACATTTTAATGTCAACTGTCTTAGAAGCACAGGAAAAAAAGAATAATCATTGATCGAATAGAAACAGACAGGGGAAAAAAAGGCAGAGAAATCTTATTGTTCAAGCTCCCAAAGGAAAAAAAAAAACGGGGATGAAAAAAGCATTTTATCAGAAAAAAAGGGGTTTTTAAAGCCCTTTAAAATCAAATGCATGAAGCAGTGATGAAGTGATTTTGCTGCATCTTNAAAAAAAAAAATCGGAGATGAAAATAGCATTCTATCAGAAAGAATGGGTTCTTAATAGCCCTTTAAAATCAAATGCATGAAGCAGTGATGAAGTGATTTTGCTGCATCTTTAAGGAGCTTGCTTTTGTCAGATTGAGGTTATTTGAAAAAAGCCCTCTGCAGAAAATTACAGTTCCAAATTGTGGTTTTTGAGGCTCAGCTTGCACAGGTGAGAGGCACCACTGTGAGCAGCGGTGGCACAGGCAGCCCCGTGGCACACAGAGAAGGCAGAAGGGGAGCCTTGCTCTTTGGGCGCTGCTTTGACACGATTTGCAGACAGTTTGTGGAGCCTGAGCACAAATGAGATTTGTGTTTTGGTGTAACAGGAGTTCTGGTCCAGTGTCCTAGGAAGTCTTTAGACAATGCTGTGGTTTGGTTACCTGCAACTTGGAGAGACACAGAAGCTTCTGGCATGGTATTTGTTTTAAAAGGGGTTGTGGTGAGTAAATAGTGCTACTAGGTGGAAAGATCTCTGAACTTCTGTTGATGTTGGCCCACTAAGGGAAGAGGAAGAAGAGGAAATATGGAAGTAGCAGAGCATTTGACAGGCCTGAATGTCTGTAGCTTCCATGAGATGCTTTCTTGTACCCAATGTTGATAATCCTTTATTTTGCCAAGGAAAGAGATTCTGAAGTATCAGACTTTTCAAGGAGACATTTGCTTTCCTGTACTGATGTTGAAATAGGAGACTCCTGAGCTGTATGTGCAGAGGCAAAACAAAGATGTCTGCTAGCTGTTTTATAACAAACTGGAATTATTAATAATGTTAGAGCAGTGACTCAGAGCCCTGTACTGCTCTTGTAAATCTGTGATTTAGCAGACAGGAGATGTGCCGCAAACATTATATGCCTGGTCGTGGGGCAGGGGAAGAACTGTTTCATTATGTGCTAGCTGTGGACCCGCAAAAGAGAGAGCTTGTCCTGTGTAGGAGGAGGTGCTGGCACTGACATTGCGATCAGATGCAGAAGCTTTATGCTTTCTGGTGAAGCAGGGATGTAAGCAGAGCTAATAGTGTGCGCATGTCAGTAGGCAGTAGCACAGACTGCAAGCGAAAGAGGAGAGCGCAGAGGGTCTGATAGCTGTGCTTGGGATCAGTTGGTGTGTCAGATTTTAGCCTCTTTCTCTTTCAAAGAGATGTTGACAGTGTTGTGCTGTCTCACAGGGGCTCGGCTTGGCCAGGCCTAGTGCTGTCTGGTTTCTTTCAGCCTCATTTGTAAATAATGGGCTGCATTGAGACTGACCTGCGCAGCCTTCTGCTACTGCAGCTACTGCACTGCAGCCCTTAGCAGAGGCACTGCTGTCAGCGACTGAACCACAGCACTCCTGTGCTCTGCCTTTTATTGGCCTTTATGGATCCTTTTAAAATACACAAAAATGCAAAGGTGCTCCTTAGCACTATGGTAGTATCCACAGTGTGCCAGGGGGTTCACTGAATGGGAAGGGGCAGCAGGAGAAAGGCATCTGCAGGATCTCTGACCCTGTGATGCTCAGCTCCTGGCTCCCTGCAGTGCTGGCATTGAGGATGGCAGTGGTGCAAAGTGAATATTGGTTCTGGTCACACCAGCCACACCTCCTCTGATGTCAGGGAGCAAGCCATTGTCACTGCTGCTTGGGGCAGCAGGTACAGATAAGATGCCACACTTCCCAGTTCTCAAGGGAGAGAGGTCCCAGGAAGTAAATGCAGTGGAGTCTCTTGAGGGGCAAGGGAGGGGATGCTACATACTGCATAGTCTTCTCTGTTCTCCTTTCGTTTCTATAGAGCTTCCATGTACTTTATATTCTCTATGTGGGACTTGGGTTTTTCTCTTTTTAATATGTGCAAATGGTATAATTCTGAGAGGGCCCTCATAGTTTCAGATGTTGATGTGCAGATACATGGATAATGGTGCCTTAGCTCCAGCTCATATCTAAACACCTTAAGGGAGGAATAAAGCCATAGCTGATTGTTCCACCTTGTTTCATCTCGGCTTAATTTTGCTATCTCATTATTCTGAGGAATTTTCTTGAGAAAGTTTATGCATGTTTGGGTCAGTTCTATCAGTACAAGAGGCTGTGAAGCTGCTATGAAGGAACAGAAGGATCTCTTTAGGAGTGTAAATTGTCAGTGATGTACAGTATCTATTCACACTCCAAAAGATTGAATTAAAAGTGATAATTATGTGCTGTTTTTGCTGCTTAAGTGGTTTAATGCCATTATGACTGTGATATTTAATGGAAAAGCTTTGAATCAGACTAGCATGGGAATACTAAAAATTTTAATGGATTTCTGCTCAAGTCATTTTCCCTATTAGGAAACAAACCCACCAAAATATGTAACTAGGTCTTTGGATTCAATTATTAATCCTCTCTCCTAATTTGAAGAGCAAAATTATCACTTAACAGCAGTTCTCTGAAATAGAATTTTAATGATACCAGTCATCTCGTAGTTGAACACGATTTTTCCTGATCAGAATAAAGTTAAAAGATTCTCAGTGCTGAATCAGTTTTAGTTATTAATCCTAAGCAGTTAAACATACACTCTGAGCAGCATGTCTTGAACATCCTTCGAGAAACTGCCAGTTCTTGTGTGTTACCCGGCTTCTCTGCATGAGGAAAAGGCTGGAACATGGTAACTGGAATGGGATTGTAGAAAAAAAATATGTAGGAAGACAACTACACCATACACTTGAAAAGATACTTTTGGGCTGATCCTGACATTTTATAGTTCTAAACCAAATCTGATGGGCTTCATCATAATGAAGGAAGAAAAGGAAAGTAGTTGAGGTGAGGTGCTTGTTTCGACTGTGAAACAAGAAAAGGAAGCAGGTAGAAGGCTGAACCATTCTGGGTCACCCTTTTATAATTTAGTGCTAAAGTGGATGAATTGAGGTATCAAGGTGGTGTAACTTGTGCTCCTTGAGTGTGGATGGAGATACTCATGGTTTATAGGGAAGTGCTGTTGGTTACAACTGCTATTGTAAATTGAAAATCAGAAATAATCCCTTGTAGAAGCTTTGCCAAGCTTTTGTTGGAGGAGCACAGGTATATGTGGGAAGACACAGTACAGAAAACCATTTCTTTTAATGATTAGCCACATATTTCCAGCTGTTCATGCATCTGATTATTCCCTGGGACTTTTTTACATTCCCCCTGAAGGCTGTATAAACACGGGGGAATTTTCCTCTGTGGTGTTAACTACCAACCCTGGTTTATTCCCAGTGTCTCGTGGGAACTCTGTGCTTTTTGATTCCTATCCTGGAAAACTGGAGTTAGCAATTATTCTACAGAATGCATGCTCTCTGGGACACAGTAATTTGCCAGGAGCAACTTCCTGACACATCTGAAGATCAGGTCACCTCCTTACAATGATACAATCACAGAACGGTTTGGGTTGGAAGAGACCTTAAAGCGCTTCTAGTTCCCCGTTGAGCACTGCTGGGGATGGGGCAGCCACAGCTTCTTTGGGCAACCTGTGCCAGTGTCCCACCACACTCATAGTGAGGAATTTTTTCCTAATACCTAATCTAAATCTACGTTCTTTCAGCTTAAATGTCAGTCCTTTCTTACTGCTTGTGTTTTGGTGTATTATACAGCTTCAAGTTAATACTGATCAAGTTTGGCCTGTTAGTAGTAGTAAACTTCTGGGCATTCATGACAGAACATGCAATGTTACAGCTTGCCAATCTGTTTAGATTATTACATATTTATTTATTTTCCATGTATTTGTATTTTACTTTTCCTCTTTCCATGCTTTAATGACAAATAAAGAAGCGTAACAGACTCATACTGTATCTTCCCAAGGTCCTTCTGATGGAAGTGTTGGCACTTCTCTACAGTTGCACTCAATTTTCCTGACTTAGCAGGACAACAAAGCAAAGCCTTACAATTATGAACAAATATCATGAGGCTGCAGACTTTGAAACTGAGACCCTTAAATATAGTTTCGACAGAAATGCTCATAAGCAAGTGAATGTCTTGGAAGGCTGACTCTGAGGTTCACTGATGCTATTGGGATCAATGGTAATATTGCTGCTTCATTTTCTGCTATGGTCCCTAATTTCCTGTCAGCATTGGGCAGGCTAGTTGTTGGAGTTTTCTTCTTTGGGGATTTTTCTGGTTGGAAGCCCATCAGGAATACCACCACAACCAATGTCTGTTGTGGTCTGAATGCCACTCCTCTTCCTCAATTTGAAGTGAAAGGGAACTTGGAGTGCAGGATCAAGCTCTTAATTTGTTACTTTTATTTGATTTGGAGCTTGGTGTCCAAGGTTGAGCTAAAAGGGTAACAGGATAACTTAGTCCCATGAACAACTCATCATGTTAGATCGAAAGCAATTTGGTCCAAGGCGCAGCATGCTGGAAGGTTGCCACTTCCTTTCTCTTTCAGTACTGTTTTGCATTCTCATGCCTGTAAACAGTCTCTTCATCCCTTTCTGTGGGTAACTGGGCTTCCTTCCTGAAACCTTCCCAGATTCCAACTGCATTTGGCCATAATTTTGTATTTATGTTTGATACAAAAGTTTTCAAAGGAGCTTCACAGACACTAATCAGGGTAAAAATGGAAATCTAAAATCTGTCTTATTCTAATGTTTCCTTTGGAAATCATTTGATTTCTTACAAGCACACTTTGGCAGATGATGTGGCCCTTATAGTAATAAATCACAGGAACATAAGACACTTCACTGCAGCTGCAATGTGGCTAGTTAGGATCCTATTCAAGAAAAAGGCTTAGGCAGTGTATTTTCTTTCCTATACTCTGCTGTACCATTTCTCCCCTGTATAGATCAAGTGAAAAGACTCTCAGAATGCTCTTATAATTGTCTCCTTAGAATTATAATCTGCAAATGCTTTTTTTCTAAAAGATAAAAATACCCAAATCTTAATGGAGTCTATTTAAATGGCACATCATTAACTCTCCAGCCTCCTTCATGGTTTTGTAAATCTCTTTAATAAGGGTGAGAAGAAGCTTACAGAGGTCTCTTTGATTAAATGTTTGACCTAGAATTATTTTGAAGTTATATTATGGAGTCAGCAGGTTTACTGTGGTAGACTTAACAGAGAATCTTTTGAAGTACTTTGCAGGTAGAGCTGTAAAGAGAGTAAGTGTTATATAAAACTTGCTAAAACCACAGCAGGACACGGTGTTGAAAAGCCATCTCCACAGAGCACTGGGAACAAGCTGCCTTGCTAGTTTAAAGCCCGAATTTGCAAGTCTTGTGAGTGGGATAATATGGCAGAATTTCAAGATAAGGAGGTTAGATTCAGTGATCCTTTAGCCCTATGCCCAGGGTTCCTGCAAGCTTATAATCACTAAAGGAGTAACAGTTCTAAGGAATTACTCCAATCAGCAATGAACAGAGCCAGGAGAGTGAGTGATAAAATGTTCTTCTCCTCCCCTACAATAATAGCATTAAAGACATTGCAAGTGAATTATTTGTCTCTGGCATACGACGTGTGCATCCTACCCCAGAACTTGGTGGCTGAATGTAGACAGATTTCTCTGCAAGAGGTTCAATGGTTTTAATCCCTCCTGAGGTCAATGACAGAGGAGGCTTCACTCTTATCGGAAACCCTTAGCGTTCCCTTAGAATAAGCCCCATTTCTACAGACTCTGGGGAAACCGAGTGCTGATCTGTTTAGTCTGATTAGGTAGCAGCAAGGCTGAAATACTGTTGAGGAAAGCATTGCTGCAGAGCTGCTTGAACAAGAAAAATATCTGAGGTGATCCCACAAGTAGCTGGTATTCAAAGCACAGCCCAGATGAGAATGTCCAACACACAGAGGGTAGAGGACATGGTAGAGCACTAGCAGTGATGCATTCAGAGAGCAGTGCCAGATGCACTATGGGCTTCCTGAGTGCCTGGGAGGTTTTTGATATTTGAAGTTTTGTTACTGTTCCTTTAGAAGAAAGATGATAGGTATAAATTCCTTAAAAAGCAGTAGCATAGTACCTGCCTCCAGCTGTGGCCAAAGAGAACGCTTCAGCAGCAGGTTGTACAAAGTAAAGCATTGCACTGATTTTGCTGGGGTGCATTTCCTTTATGACTCCCCAGCAATCTGCATACATCCTGCCAGAGAGAGAAGTGATTATTCCTGCCTTCTACAGCTTAGCCTTTTGTGGGAATAGTACTGCAGTATTTAAGTCTACTCAAATGCTGGATGACAGGAGCCAGGACAAAACCTTGGTCTCTGTGTAGTGCTGATGTACCTGTTAGAATGGTCTGACGGTAATGAGATGAAAGGGCTCCAGGTCACAGTTGCCCTCTGTCTATGTGGGGAATGCTGTCCTTCATCCTGGGTTTGACCCAGCTCCAATTAATATGATACAAAAGCTCCCACAAGCTTTTCTATTATAATCTATGTTTGTAAAAAGGAAAATCAGATCCTTAGTGTTTGTTGCTGAAATACATGGTGCTACCTGTGCATTGTCTTCACAGACATCACCAAGAGCAGATGAAAACATCTCCTTAGGAAAAACTCAGTGTCTGGAGAAACTAACATATTTCTGTGTGGACCAGCCAGAGGCTGCTTGAGCCATCCTGTAGTCCCCAGCTGCCTGTTAGATCAGGCCTTTTTTAAGAAGGAATACCCATGGATGTGGCATTGTGCAGGGCATCATGAGTGTATGATGACAGTCTGGGGCTAAGCATGCACTGTTTTTCCCCATGCTGCGCATAGTGGAGTTAACTTGTGCTAAGCTTTCTCTCATTGCTGTTATGGAGTTTCAGAACAGCAGTGGTGAATCTCTAAAGGGCTAATGTGAGGCAAGTCCAGCTGTTTTCCCCTTTCCTGTTTTAGGCACATAATCTTTTGGTTGTCTGAATCACCACCTCTGTTGGAAACACCCCTCTCTTTCACCTTGTATTCTCCTTGTGGGGAATACGGGCTCCTATCTTTGGATACCATGCTGAAATCCAAAACAGGCTGTGTGTGTGTCCCTTCATGGACATAAAACTGGAACAGGAAAAATATTACCTTCTACTCCTTGGAACTCTGACATCTGTCTCCTACTCTCTGATTTTCATACTATGCCATTTCCTCATCTATTTTACTGAGTGTGTAGGAGCCTTTATTGCTTCCAGTATTTAGATAGAATGAAAACTATTGCTGAAATGAATAGCTCCTGAAATTGTTTCCTTGCTGGGGATCATTAATATGCCATACAGATTCAACTCATGTGTCTGAGCTAATACTGCACCCAGAACTGCTAAAACTGTTTCTTTTGAACCCTTAACCCTTTATTGGATAGGAGAGGATGATTGTTTTTCACATAGTAGTTGGGGTCTCAAGTGTATATATGCTGCAGTCATTCAAGATGTCACATTTGGGCATGAACTTCTCCTGGAGTGTTACAGATCTTACTCTTTCACCAGGGATACTGGTGAATCAGGATACTCAGCAAAGTTATTCTCAATTCAGATGTGAGGAAAAGGAGGCATAAGAAATATCAAAATCTTGCTCTTGCAGAGCTGAGAATAGAGCTGCCCTCTGGCTTCCTAGGACACCAGGCAAGTATGTTCATCTCCCTGTGCTGGTGGTCCATAAACCGGCATTGTACAGGAATGCATCTCTTGACAGCACTCAGAGGCCTGGGAAATTCAGCAGGAACTGGCTGGAGTAGCCAGTGTTGGGAGAAACTTTCCCAGTTGGGAAAAGTCTGAAATGCAAATGTGGAGTAAGGACAAGAGACTGCAGGTGATGAAGATTTGAAGGCAAGCGGCTGTGGTTGACAGTGCTCTCTCAGCCTGTTGCAAATGCAGAATTAAACATACTGGCTTTAATCACATTCCTCAAGCCTTTCTGATGTTTACCTGCTACATGCAAGGACATAGTCACTCTGGCTCAGCTGACAAATGGTAGTTCATTAGGATATGGTAATTTGATTGCTTGTCGTTCTTTTTCTCTGTACTTGGTCTCTCAGAAAGAGGAGTATTCTAAATGGTAAGAGAAATAATCTGTGCTGATTTATGGTACAAAAAAATCTCAGAGGAAGATTAATTCAAAGAAACAAAAGTGTCTATTAACATAAATGACTGTTAGCTATAGTGAGCATTAAACTTAGATGTATCTATTCTCTCCATGTGGTGCCACAGTTTTTAGTGTAGAGGCTTGAGTGCTCCATTAAGCTGAATGAGGAATAGTGGAAGCTTTATAGCTCAGCTAGGCACTGAAATGGTACTGGTTTGGAAAGCTTCACAGATGAGACAGGCTTGAGAAAAATAGGTGAATCAAAGCTGTAGTTAGAAAACCAACTAAGGCCCAATACACCCATTTCTCCTATGGTTTAGTAACGATACTTCTGTTGATTTACTCTCCTCACCCTGTCTAAGGAGATGAGATCTATAGCAAGATAGAAAACTCCATTTTGAACTTATGTGAACTCACTCAACAAGGGGATTAAAATTGGATTTCAGTTTAGTAGCTCTCATGTTGTCTAGCATCAGGAAGTGTGTTACTAGCAGGATAGATATCTTGCCTGGCCTGTGCCTGTGTGTCCTTGAGTACTATTGTGTTACATTTTTGGGGCAGGGTTGCTCGGGCTGCATCTTGAAGGCCTGTTGTGGCTAAGCCTATCCCTGTGTGAGCTGTTCTCAGGTCAAATAGGTTGTGCTGGGACCAGCCTGCTGCATTACTTTGGCTCTGCAGTAAGCCCATCACATTTTCCTCAGCTGAGGAAACTACTCTTCTGCGCTTGCGGACCAAAGCACATTTGCTTAGGAGGTGTCAGGGCTGTGTGTGTGTACAGTCAGCCCAGCATGGTGAGAGGAGATATCGCTGTGGTCTCTGGCTCTTCTCAGGATGAGACTGGGGAACTGACCCAGCTAACCAAGGACAGGGTAGTTGTGTCCATGCTGCAAGGTGGAGCAGCCTTGCAAGGGGGCTTTGCATGCTGAGCTTTGTTACCTCCATTTACATTGCTCTGGCAGATTGTGCTTATGGTGTGTTAATGAGTACTCAGACGGGTAATGAGGCATTACTACAGTACTATCAGTTGTGTTAAAGGAAATGGGAAAAGCAAGGAAAATACTTGCAATAAGCAGATGCAATAATGGGACAGTAATCCAGACAACGCCAAAGGAGTATTCCAAAATTAGCCAGCTTCATTTATAAGGGTGAAAGAGTCAAGATGTCTTGCAGATGGGTTCTGCAAAGGATCCTGGAGAGGCAAGGATACAAAGGTGTCTGTACTAGGAAGTTAAGGCTTGGTAGAAAAATCTAGAGCCTACTTCAGCTAGTTCACAGGCATCCATTGGAGGAGACTGAGAGCTGGGGATCTGATGTTTCTGATGTTGGGATGTTTCTGATGATGGGATGTTTCTGATCTGATGAAATAGATCCTTCCTTCAGGATTAACTTTGTGCGGGCAAGTGAGTCAGTGACCTCTTCCTTCTCTGGCTGCTACAAAATCTTCAGCTGAATGGTTACCTCTGTTGTCAATCCTGGACCAAACAAGAGGCCTGATATTTTATTTATTTATTTAACCTGAAGTGTCCTTTGTCTTCATATAAAATGCATGTGAGAATAGCTCTTGAAGTATCTTGGAAGATAACTGTTTATAGCAGCTTGTGCAGAAAGGAATAGACTTTTACTCAATTAAGCTAGATCCTGGCTTCAGCCCTTGCTTGTTTATTATTGTTGGAACACTGAATAAAAGTAAGGAAAGTTTACATCATTTGGTAGTTTAACTTCATCCTGCTAGGAAAAAACCTAGATGAGACTGCAGAAGAACTGCAGAAGACATAGCAGTGTCATTATCAGAAAGCATCTCAAAGCAGACTATATGCATTCACCACAACTGGCAGAACTTCAGGAACAGAAGTTCCTTGGCTTGAAGGTAGTCACTATAGTACTGAGTACATAAAAGAATGGTAGAAGCCAGTGGCCAAACAGTATATTCCTGAGGCTATTCCATGTATCATCCTTGGTACCATTCATTCAAAGGCTGGCAGTGCCCTGCACTGGGTGTAGCTGTTCTGAGGGCTGTTTGTTTCTGATTCTCTGCGCTGGAGAATGAGGTAGGTATGCAGAAGACTTGCTACTGGATCTGCTTTTAGATAGACTTGGAAACTGAAGAAAATGAAACTTTTCCTTAAATTGAGGTGAAAGGCTAATGTGGTAGGAGATTGCACGCTGAAGCAGAGTTGCTTTCTCTCTGACAGACTGGTCAGTACAATGGTGTCTTGATTGCATTTGTTTTTAAGCAAGTATCTTTCTGAAGGGGGAAAATAAAATAACAGCCGGCTACCTTCACCTCAGTAAAGAGAATGGTGCTCATTCCCAAGCTTGCAGGCAACACCATCTCGTTCTGAGCCAGACCCAAGGATTCGATGAGTTCGCAGTTACAAGCCTTTACAATATACAGGCAAAACAGACCCATGGAGTTGACTGTGTTTTGGGAGAGAAAGAGCTATCTGAAAACTTCATCCTTTGCTAAGGTATGGGTTAATCTACTGCCTGTCATATTTTAACTCCAGTTGCCCTTCAAGCACACATCTAAACGCTTTCCAGTAAGAGGTCTTGTAAGCCATTTAATTCTGACTGCTTGATATCTGCTGTTGGAAGACTGGTCATAAAATCACATGCATTAAATTACCCTGGAAAACTAGCAGCATGATACAGAATAAACTGTAGTGTTTTATGTATATGGCTTATGGCACAATATTTGTCTTGGTCTCTGAGGAGAATTCCTACAAAATATGATGAAATGATGGCTTGCAAGTGGAAAGGAGCAGGGCTTGTTTCCTTGCTGTAAGACATTTACCTTAAATGTAGAGGCTGAGTTGCAGGTTGTGTGGATAGAGGGACTGTGAGTGACAAAGGATGATGGTATTGGTGGGGCTGTACAGGAGTCAGAGCAAGCAGCTCCTACTGCAATTAACTCAGGGCTTTGTTGTCTCCCACTGCTCTGGTTTGATCTGGGTGTGTTGTGGGGTGGTGTAAATTATCTCCACTCACAAGACACAGTGGAACACAGTGTCCTATTTGTAAGGATACATATTAGCTGTACTTACAGGTTTTTGTAAGTATAACTAAAGGACTGAATATTTGATGTGGAGCTCACACAAGTCACTTAGTGAAGCTGAAGTGACATTGTGAGCCTTAACTCTTGACAGCTTCCTGGTTCAATATTATATTCCTGGCCTTGGGAATGAAAATCTATCTTTTTGAGTCCTGGTAAGTTCCAGGCTGCATGCTGTGTGTCTTACAGCACCCCAGTACCATTGGTCTTTGGCAATGACATGGGGTGGTAGGCAGTGAAAAGGATGGGTGGGAAACCTCTCTTGGACCTTTATTCTTGCCAGATCGAAGCCTCAGTGACCCTGAAGCTTAGGAACACTGTACAGAAAATAGCAGGGGTGTATGGGTCAAGCCTAACTGTTCTAGATGGATTAGGGACTATCATGTTTGAATCAATTTCTCTCTCCCCCCTCTCCTTTCCCCCTTCCCTCCCTTTCTCCTTTTCCTTCTTTCCTTCATTCTTTCTCCTACAGATGGGTTATTATGTTTTGACTTCAGTTATATTCACATCTGTTTCTCAACAGAGGTGTTTGTTTTTATAACTGGGAGCTGAGGCTTTTTGTAGAAGATGAGTTATAAAGTGCATAATTAGGAGGATGGAGAGCAACTTGAAATGAAGCCTTCACCTTCCCAGTGAGAGTGACATTGTGCTTTTCTGCTGTAGAGGCTGTATTGATTAATTCACTCTGCCTTGAAATGTTACTGTGCTTGTTGCCTTAGCTCTAGCAAATGGTGTTTTTATAATGAAGCAGAAAGAGTTTGGAATAATGAGACACAAAAATAATCGCTGTGGTGGAGCAACGGAAAACTTCATCTTCTTAAAAACCTTACAAAGAGTCTCTTCCTGTGTGATTGGTCAGTGCTGTGCTAGAGTAGTACATCACAGGGACTGCTCTGCTCTCTCCATCTGAGTTGATGGGGAGACAGCAATCTCTGAAATGAAAATGAGAACACAGTGAGGGTACTTAAACTACTCCAGACTCCTTGATAAATGTGATGAGGAAACTTAGACAGTGACCAGTATATCAGAAACACATACAGATTGTGCTCTGCTTGAAGAGGGGTAAGCCCTCGCTTATGCCTCCCAATCCCCACACCAAAACCATGGCAAAACCCCTGTTGGGCTATTTCTTGGCTATTTTGAAAGCAAGCAATCTAGCATGTGTCTAGTTCTAATAGGCTATTTTCTAAAAGGAAACTGAATCTCTTAACATTAGTGGAATAGTTCCATGGGCATCTCTATCTTGTGGCATATCCATAGTAGGAAGGAACTGCAGGGGAGGGAGGAGAACCAGGAAGGAGATTTTTGTCCTTGACAATATTCTGGTTATCTATATAAAATAAGTTTGTGATTGAAATATTTATGTGAACTGATTTCAAGAGAGAATGCAAGGGTGTTTTAGGTACAGAGGTTTCACTGCCTTTGAAACAGTGTTTGCTGTAACAGCAGAAATTGTCAGCTGATAGTGTTCTTACTTGCTTTTATATGACTCAAACGAACTCAGATCTCTACCACTTTAATGGCTCTCAAAGTTTAAGTACCATCCTCTATTTCATACCCACTAAGTAATTCTACAAGCTCTGAGTAAGTTCAGCTGCAAAACACCAAAAAATAATCAATAGTATTTGCTCCTTACCAATGGGATGGTCTCAAGCCCAGTTAATTTTGAACTGTAATCCTCAGAGCTGTTGCATTCTCACATTCCAGTTGAAGACAAGGGTAGCTGGAGGAGCTTCTTGGTAGAGAGCAAACAGGTGGATTAGTTTGGGTATGGTGCTGTGCTGACACAGGTACAGTCTTCAGCACTGGAGTTACTGAACTGAGAGCAGCATTAGGAGACTTGGCCTCTGTTTGCACCTGCATTTTCCAAAGAGCCCTAAATGACTTGCCAGGAATAGAAACCAGGTCTGCATGGTGGTAACGATCTTTCTGCTCTCTGCGTGCATTTTTGAGATGAATACATGCTAAAGCCAATCCAGTAGCTATAAAAACCAGTAAAAATGACCCTGCTTGAAATAAAAATGTCAGACTCACTTGTGATTATTTAAGAGGAAAAACCCATCATGAGCTGTGTTAGAGATGATGCCTGTGCAGAAGAGGTTTTTAGGTTCTCTGTATTCTCTCTCAGTGCAGCACTGATGGCTACTCAGGAGCAGAGCTATTTAAAATAACAGTCTGATGGTGCCATTAAGCTGTAAGTTTCTCCAATACGAAGTATAGTCCAGAGAGAAAGATTTTAGTATATCCTTAAAAAGTCAACAGTCCATCCGTTCCTGATGAATACCCTTGACTGTGGGAACAAATGGTGCTGTAACCAGCCTCAGTCCCATCCTTGTTCAAGAGGCAAAGTATTTCTCTAATTAAAAAAGAAAAAGAATTTGGGATTGTCTGAACTTTTCTGTGTAATCTGAATTAGAGAACTGTGGATTTGGGTCCCAGTGTAATATGGATGCAATTGCAAAAATCAATGCATAAAACAGAGCCTGGAAGAGAATTGTATTTAACAGGAGACAGAAAATCAAACCAGATTCCAAACAAATCAGAAATTAAGACTGCGGCAGCTTGAGCTGAGTTGGCCTTATAGGAAAAGCTTATTAATGTAACAAAGGTGACTTTTTTTTTTCCAGAATTCCCCATCAGTACTATTTTCTCATGTCATGTGTCTGTTCTGTGACATAATACACTGTTATGGTAGCAGATCAACAACAGTAAAATGACAAGAAGATAAGTAAAGCTTCGCTTTACAACATGTTGGAACTTTAAAGATATTGGAAGGTGCTGACACAAGTTCTGAGCATCTGAGCTTCAGCAATATCACAGAACAGAAGCAATATAGCTTTTAGTCTAGAGAAATGTCCTGTATTTCCCAGATCTAATAAAGTATATTGTATCCTTAATTTGTTTTAGGAAAAGATCCAAGTGCTTTGCATTTGTTTAACCTAATCCAATCATGACTGCTGCTAAAATGAAAGGGCTCTATCTTGCCTGTCACACAGGGAAAGGTCTACTAAAGGTCTACTAGCTTTTGGAAGAGAATGATCACTTGTGTTTACAATAGTAATCAAACCAATGAGAAACCCACCTGGTTTCATATAGGTTTATGTAGCTTAAAAAGCACTGAAAGTCTTCACTAGTTAAAATATTTGTGAGAAGAGAAGGTTCAGGGGAGGTTTTATTGCTGTCTGCCTGATTAGAGAACATGGAGGAGACAGAACCAAACTCTTCTCTTCATAGTTGCACAGGGATGGGATGAGAGGCAATGGGTGCAAGTTGGAACATCATAGGAAATTCTGGTTAATAGTAAGGAAAATCTTTTCTTCGGGTAGCCTGTATTGTAATGGCAAGCATTCTATGGACTCCTCTGTTCCCATGCCCAATTCTGCTGCTTGCCTTCCTGATCCTATACCATCTCTAGGTGCTAGCATCCATTACTGAGGAGCTTGTGCTTTTTTATCTCTACTGACTGGGGTTTTTTGTCTCAAGCAGATGAAGGAGCTAGTATCACATCAGCTGGTTATTTACAACTGTCCAGCAGCCCATTAAATGTCTGCTTTGGGCACCTGAGGTCCATGGATGGATAGTGTGGACTGTATTTAGCACACTTAAGCACCAGTGCCCCTTTTCTCCCTCGAGTTACCGCAGCATTCTTTATGCCTCCTATTTGTTTAATTCGTCTTGCAAAAGAAAATGTTTAATGAGGCCCACTTGGGATTTTCCAACTGTTTGTTTGGCTGCAAACTGTCATTTCCAAAGGATATATTAATGGTGCTGTTACCTCTTGATCATATAAATGTTAATGCATGTATGTGCTGTTTCTGCCTTGTGCTCCCGTAATTACAAACCTCTGTTTTGCAAATGAGGATATGTTTGCTTTCTTGATTAAGCAGGTTCTAAGAAATTTTTCCATGCTTGGTAGGACATAACTTATGAAAAGAATGAGTTTAGAAGAGAGAGCCCAGCAGTGGAGATTCTTAGCATTTCCCTAATACTGCTGGGCAGAAAGCACTTTGTGAATGCTAATGAAATCAGCTTTGCATTACCCTAGTGAAGTGGCTGTGCATTATTCCTATGAGAAGAGGGAGGCACAGCATGATTAAGTGACTTGTCTGGATTCAAATGGCTGCTGGCATTCCAGCATTTGCTCAGGTGCTGGCTTTCAGCACCAGACCCAGGGATAAAGTACAGGCTTGGTAAAGTGATTCTTCCCCCCCCGAAACTGGTATTTTGTCTCATAAAAGCTAAAGTTTAGTTTAAACTGAAATGTCTTTACTTTCTATGGTTGGGAAGTTAATATTCAAAACATGAACTGCATGTAATCAGTGCCTTATTTCTGCAGTCAGCCTGAAATAATAAATATCAGAGAGAGATGGGCTGCAAGTATTTCCCCCCTG
This sequence comes from Agapornis roseicollis, assembly GCA_002631895.1. Classification (NCBI taxonomy): domain Eukaryota; kingdom Metazoa; phylum Chordata; class Aves; order Psittaciformes; family Psittacidae; genus Agapornis; species Agapornis roseicollis. The sequence goes on along the minus strand of NDXB01006829.1, from coordinate 21,996 downwards.
AAGAGTTCAAGTGTTTGTCATGAAGACTCAGATGATGCTGAGGAGCCATTTCTCCTCCAGTCAAATGAGACAAGAAAGGAGCAGGGTGGGAGCATTAATGTACTAGAAGAGACTGTACGCACCATGTCTTCTGCATCAGAGGGAATGGACATTGGGTTGTATGTGAATTCCCATTTCTCTACACTCCAATCTCTGCTTGGGTCACAAAGCAAAGAGCTATCCCCTAGACATGATCAGTGGTGCCCCTTCAGTGAGATTGACCTGGTAGAGGCCATCTCTTAATGTTTTTGTTTTTCCTGATGAGCCCTCTGAGCCCTCTGATGTCCCTTCACAGCTCTGGCATTGTCAGAATTGCATGTTTCAGACTAGCTTCTTCTACTGCAGCATGTAAAGGGAGCCACCTTGGTATGTTTCTGTCTTACTGAAGACTGCTGATTATTTTTCACTGAAGTTGTTTTAGAAGCTGTTGTAGATTTAATTCTATAACATTATGATATGCCTGTATGGTCTTCAGGATTTTTAGGCTTCTCTGGAGGAACTGGGAAAGTTGGAAGGAGTTAGCTATGGGGGGCCCAAGCTCGCTCTTGCTGTACTCATGCACTCCAAAATTTAAACTGAAATAAGTCTGGTCAGGCAGCTTTGTTGACACATGGAGATGGGAATATGTACAGGAATCTGCTGGCTAGGTCCATCTTCAGTTCAGGAAAGCTGCTGGGATCATCCACTGGGTGAAATGAAGACTGTCTCTTGGAATCAGTGGTGCTGCAACTGACTTAGCAGTGCTGAATCCCAGCCAGCTTGAAAGCTGACACTCCTTTATATGCTACCCTACAGAGAATGGTATAAATGAGAGCCTGTGCAAGGAGGTCAATAAACAGTTTAATTTAGTGGTTGGTAAGTACTCCTGATTCCCATGATCCTTCCAGGATCTAATTCTCTATAAACACCTGTGTCAGTGAAATTGCTGTTAACCCTCAGTTCACTGGCAGTGCTGCTGTGCCTGGTCATGTGGGGCTGTAGCAGCAGAGAGATACTTGTGACCCCAGATATTTCTGAGTGGACAGAAGCAATCAGTTGAGTGGAAAGCTGGATTGTGATTCAAAATGGCCTGTTGTGTGCTAAGCCCAGCATGAGAAAGGAAAGCATACTTAAAAGGACTAGCATGCTAGCAAGCAGCAACAGGAGTGTGTCTAATCTGGATGGCCTGCTGTGGGATGAGGAAAGACAGTAGATAAGCTCTTTCATCTGGTGCTGTTGTCTCCTGTGCTGACAGCAGGCTCCCTACAACCAAAATCTGAAGCTGAGATGATTCCTGATGCTTTGGGAAGGATTTCTGTTCACCCGGACAAGGAGCAAGTGAGCAGCTTTTGTCAGAAGTAATAAAGGAACTGTCTGAGATTATGGAATGGAGCTGACTGGGTCACTGGGGTAATGTTCTGCAGTTCCTCCTTGTCTCAGGATGGGAGTACAGGTGGGTGCTTAGAGCCTGTGCCCCAGTGGCCTGCATGCCAGCTTCATCCATCTTGTATCTTGGCTTTCCAGGTGGCTGCGTGCTATCCCTCTGCCCTTCCACCTCACTAAGTCGAGGAGCTCTCACATGAAACTGTGCCTGGAGCAGTCAGTCACTGTTCATCTAAAAATGGTATTAACAGGCAGGCGTGTGTGTGTGTGTGTGCTGGGAATCAGAGAGCAAACAGTCCAATACCAGCTTTTGATTTAGGCCTTGGGGATGTATAAGCCTCCACAAAATGTGTTTTATTGTGATGGATAAGCGTGAGATGCATTTATATGGCAACTATTACAGTACATGATAGCAGATAGCACTAAATTTTTTCCTTCAAAGACAGCAAGCAAGTTGCACAGAAAGAGCTGGGAAACTTAAGAATAATCCTCTATGGCTGTGAGTTTGTGGTGCAAGCTTCTCCTCCTCTTCTTTGGTCTACCGAGTTNGCGTGAGATGCATTTATATGGCAACTATTACAGTACATGATAGCAGATAGCACTAAATTTTTTCCTTCAAAGACAGCAAGCAAGTTGCACAGAAAGAGCTGGGAAACTTAAGAATAATCCTCTATGGCTGTGAGTTTGTGGTGCAAGCTTCTCCTCCTCTACCGAGTTTAAAATCTGAGGTCAGTTTCTGAAGCCTGAGCTAATGAGGACATGTGCACAAAGGGGCATTAGGCAGAAATGGGGTCATGTCAGCCTTCTCACTATTGTGAAAATCACCTTAGTAGTATTAGTGAAAATTGCTTTTCTTTTTCCCTTTTTTGTGGCCAAAGGGAGGCAAAGAGAGCTCTGCTGTTTTAACAGCCTCACCCCTGCAGGATCTGTTAAAATGGAAAGTTACTGCAGCGTGAAGATCAGAGCAAAGACTCTTGACAGAGTGCAGCTGGTTCAAATAGCCTTGATTAATCCATCATCTATGATTGGAAATTGGTGGTGAAACGTTGTCAAGGTCACTGCACACAGGCCAAGGCTGATGGTGGTTATTCCTTGAGGGGCTGGGCTTTCACCCACATTTACACCAAGCCCTAAGTGAATAATACATAAAAAATGAAGGGAGACAGTGGAACCCAGCAAAGGCTTATGCCTTCTATCTGAATTTACTTGCCTGTAGATCCTCAGGGAGGCAGATAGGGGACAAGATACTACTTTGGGGTGTTTAAGTCCAAAGTTAAGATCTCTGTATTAACCCTGGAGGAGCCCATGTCTTCAGGTGTATTTGATTTCTGTTGCTACTTGGCTCAGGGAGAAATAAATTACACCTGTGCTGTAAATTACACCAGTGATATAGCTGGGGCTATAGGCCCTCTGAGTTTGTGTTGGTTGTGGCTGCTGATCTAACGGGTATTTGTGAGGGTCTCTGTAGGAGACTAGGTTTTTCTGTTGTCCTACTGAAGGGGAAAGTGGTATTATGGGAGGACTAATGTTGTTTCTTTTATTTAGGAAGATTTAGCCCATTGTCTGAATGAGTGCTCTGTTAGACTACATGCCCTTTGGAAAGGGGAGCTGCTGGCTGCTGGGAGGAGAAAGAGTGAGTATGGTGTTTTCTCTTTGGATTTGCAGAGAAATGGGGAATCCTAAGTTATATAAAATAGCAAAAAACTGGGGCAGAGAGAGAGGACTGCAGTCCAGGTGGTTTTTCTCTGCTAGTATGCATAGAGTATTGTGCTTCTCTCTGATAAATGACTGTGTAAGTATTCCATGTTGAGTAGAACTACCTTAGTTAGAAATGCAAGCATTGCTTTCTGTCCTTTGTCCCAGGTAGCCTGTTGCCAGAGCATCCACCTTGGAGCAGCATGCTTGAGGAGAATGATCTGAACTTGTGACTTTTTGTGTACTTGATCCTGAGGTTAGATAGGCTTCTTTGTAGCAAGGTGTCCTGGGTTCAGCAGTTGCAGTCAGTTTTTCTTCTCTTTAGTAACTGTGTTTTGACTTAACCCAGGAACAAGGCTGATATGGCCGATGGTTTTGGTTGTTGCTGAGCGATATTTGCCCTGACCAAGGACTTTGTGAGCCTCATGCTCTGCTGGGGAGGGGGGGAAGCCGGGAGGAAGGAGGGACAGGACCCATACTGACCAAGGAGGTATTCCATACCATAGCACGCCATGCCCGGGGGGTAACTGGGAGTTACCCGGAAGGAGAGGGAATTTCCCGGTCAGGCTCGTTTTTGACGGGTGGTATCGTACCCTCTTCCCTTGTTTTCCTTGTCGTTATTATTATTGGTGATAGCAATAGTGATTTGTGTTATACCTTAGTGACTGGATTGTTGTTATCTCAACCTGTGGGAGTTGTATCCCTTCGGTGCTCCTTCCCCCACCCCTCCGGGAGCGGGGAGGAAAGAAGGGAGGGCAAGAAAGTTGGGGGGGGGGGGGGGGGGGGGGGTGTGAGTGAGTGAACGAGCTGCCTGGCTGGGTTTAAACCACGACACAAGGCTTAAAGACAACTTGTGCCTAGTGAGTTTGTAATGGGTATTTGCTGGCCCAGTCAACAGCTTTTGTGGTGTCAGTGGAAAATATGTTGTAGGTAGCAGTGGCAGCTGGAGGAAAGTATTAGCACAGGGGAGACGAAAAAAAGCAGCAGTGTAGTGGTTCAAAGAGACTTCCTTTTGTTCAAAATGTTCAGGAGACTTTTCAAGGTGTGTGGGGAGGTTCATCTCTGCAGCTGAAAGAGAAACTGCTTTGGAGAAATGGGTTTTCTGTGCTCTCAACACCTCCTGCTGGCAACCTGACAAGGCTCCTGTTGTATTGTTGGAAGTTCACATTAATTACCACTGGAGTTGGGCTCATAACAATGGAGATCTCTGAACATCATCAGTAACTAATAAACCACAGAGGAAAGAATGTGGGAGGGATTGGTGGTGATATTTTATTTCTGGACTCTGTTCTGAGTAGTGACACTGGTCCTGGTGTTCATGACAACAACTGGGATATGTTTCAGCTGAAGCTTATAAAAGATTCTGTGTTTAGTGAGTGGACCTTTGTGGTTCCCTTCTGCAGTGCATTGTGGCGTTTGTATGGTGCATAGGACACCGGGAGTGTAATTCAGCTGCCACATGCTCCTTCACAAGGCAAAACAGCACTAAAACATGAGGAGCTACAAGACTCTGCTCAGGCATTTTGGGTCTTCAGCTTTCATTTCTTTGAAAACTTGAAAGGACATAGGATTGTAATTAGTTGAGCCTTATTCTTCTGATTACTGCTTAAACCTTAATATCCTGGAAAGTGTGGTGGTTTTCTATTGAAAAGGATATTTTACAGTCTGTATTTCTGTAGAACCTCATCCAGAAGGAGAAATGGTCCATTACTTAGAACAAATTTCCTGAATGTTTTTCAAGTACTTACTTGCTTAATAGAACCATTAGTATCACAATTGCATATAAAGAAAACTGCCAACTAACCAGAAAAATGCTTTGCAGGTCTTGAGCTGTTCATATGTATAATGCTGCTACATGCTTTATAAGCAAAAGATTCTTCTGTATTTATTTTGAAAGCTGGCATCATGTTAATAAACTAAAGGCTTCCTTAAAGCAAGCCTTTAAGACAGTCAGATCCTACTGAACTTATAATTGCTATTTGTTGGCAGGGTCAGCAACTTTCAGATCTCAATAGATTACTGAATGGGTGTAAAACTGCTATCCAAATGGATCTGTAAATATTCCTCTACCTCTACTCCACCTGTGCATTGTAAGTAGTGGAGGGAGGAAAACATCAACTTCTGAACAAGAAGATTCCTAAATGACAGACAGCAGTAATTTAACCAATTATAATTTACTTATTCCTTCATTACTTTTTGCGCTATAGCTAAAAATGAATGCTTTTGTGTTCTGCTCTTCTACAGCAGTGTTACTAGAAGGAGAGGTTCCTTTTCCTGATTCCTGCAGATTCAGTGCATCTATAGGCAACAGTTTATCACAGCAGAGTGAACTAGTGTAGGCTGAGAATTATTCTGCTTACAAAAACCATGGGCAGACAATCTCTAGAGCATTCAGGACACAGGGAGAAAATGTGCTTTTAGTTAGATAAGTAATTATTCACATTGGCCATCAGGAACTTTATTGTGCATTATTTTTCTTTTTAATCTATAAAATGGCTGACCTAAGCTTTGTACCTAATTCTGAGGAGAACCTGTGCAGTTTGCATAATTTGCCTTGAAAGTGGTTACAGAGATCAAAACATGTCACTGTAACAATTGCCATCAAGGAGAGGCAATCTGGCTTGTGGAAGTCTCTATACTCATTAGTCTGTCCATTGCAGCTTAGTATTGAGTAAAATCTAATTTAGTTTGTGTCAGAAGCTTGAAACTTGAACAATAAAGAAACCTGAAGGTAGGGTGTTATTCAGGATGTTCAGATTTCCATAATTCGTTGTAGTGTTGCATAGAGGGTATCCAAAAGCACAGGCCCTGCAGCTGATGTATTAACTAATGCTGCTATAAAATAACTTAGGTTGGGAGGGACCTCGGGGGTCCTCTGTTCAGAGATGCCCTGCTTGAAGCAGGGGCAGCTTGGATCAGGCTGCTCAGAGTTTTGTCCTTAAGTGTTAAAAGTGTCCAAGGATAAAGCTTCCCCACCTGCCTGGCCCCCGTTCTGGGGTTTGATCACCTGCGCTGGGGGGGAAATGCATGCAAATACCTAACCAGAATTTTAAGCACTGGTCTCAATTTGTGTTGACTGCAAATGGGACCAAATGACTGTGAACTTGCTGAGCATGCTGCCCAGGTCATTTACAGAAGACTTTAAATAGCATTGGCTTTAATAGCCATCTCTGAGGCATGTTACTAGTGGCACCAGTGGGACTTGGTGCTGTTGATCACAAGGTTGGCATTTTTTCACTTAAACCAGATATGCTATATTTATAAGATTAGGATAGTAGGTGGTGACTTGCATGTTTCACTGTGTTGCATGTGGTATGCCTGGATGTACTTCTCCTGTTGGCCAACACGTTCCGTTCCATTTCCTCCCTATTTAAAAAGAGAAGCAAATGAAGTGTTGTGGCTAGTGTGCCACTCCTGAGCACACAATCATAACTCATGGTGGTCTAGCTCAGAGAGCAGCCTCTGGAGTTTGGTGATGTTGCACTCTTTTGCAGAGCACCCATGAGAACATGTCATTCTGTCCATTGTGTGGCTTGTACTTCAGGAGCAGCAGATCAAGTGTCGCTGGGCTGCTGCTTTGTTGTGTGTACAGTACTAGTGCGTCAGCTTAGACAGGCATGAGGCAGGCAGTGTGCCCAGAATACCAGCAGTAATATCCACTCTAGCTCTTGTTTTGACTCATTGCCTTGACTGTCTCCTGCCTTGTTTCAGCTGCTAATGATGGTCCTAGGGCTGGTGTTGTAGAGCAGGGTTTGGAAATAGTTTGTATTAGCAATAATATATTTTAATTACAAGCAAGCAAAGGTTGCTTAGCTCCTGTTAATGTGAGCGTAACTTTACATATCAGGTGCCCTACCCTGATGGTGGCTAAACAAGTTGGATGCTGGGCAGCAGTGAGGGTAGGTGAGCTGGGAGCCAAGGGTGATATGAATCTCTGTAATCTGATACTATATAGATGCTACTGAAGATTAAGAGCAAGGCTTGTTATTTTATAGTGTGGAGAGTTATCTTAGAGTTGATAAAGGGAAGTAGGACCTGAAATTTAATGTGTTTTATCTAGTAACTTAATCAGGTGTGAGATTGGCTGTATAAAACAGATCGTAGGCTGTTAATGAAGATTCCTCTCATGTGTGAGACCTGAGGTATATTGACAGCAGGCAGAAATAAGAGGAAAATTTGTGTATTTCTGATACAGACTCCATGGAAGGTGAATTAGAAAGCAGTAAAGTCAGCCTGTGTCTGATATCTAGGATATATAATATGGGAACCTTATTTCTAGATTTATATAGTGCAAAAGAAAGGGGATAGTATTTACAGATAGAGACTCAAATCCATAGCTGCCTCTCTCTGACAAAACAGAGCCATCTGTTTCTTGCTAGCATTTGCAAGTGTCAGCTTTTATTGCATTCCTTTTTCCTTGCGAGTGATTTTTCCCTGAGCAGCTAATTAATGAGGAAAACCTCCCAGCATCTAATAAATATAGAGATCTTTCTTAAACCTTCTTGACTTCACTGAGATGGGTCTAATCTTCAGATGGCCAGCTCTTACCAAATGATGGTACATCTGAGAACTAGCTGTCATGTCCCCTGTGAGCTTGCTTACTCAGGAGACTGGAAACTTGTTTGAATAACGGATTGCCTTAAGTCATGATTCTGCTACTTTGCTGGTCAAATGGCTAGCTTGTTCGCTTTTACTACTTTGCTGCTTTTTCCTTACCATGGTGCTTTCATACCTGTTAAAAAGAGTACGAGTTTGTTGCATTGCAAGTGGTTGTACAGTTATTCTTTCAATTCCAACCAGCTTTTTTTTTGTTCTATGCAATTACAATTTGCAAATTTAGTCTGCTAGTTATTTGCTCTTCCAGATGCTTCAGAAGAAATGTTGTATAAACTGTTACATACATATATATACACATAACTAATGCTAATCCCTGTGAAAACACACTTAAAGATGTCTTTCTTGTTCAAAACACTGCTGCCCAGTTTTGCTCTTTGCTTATTATTTCCAGTTAACTTTCAAACCATCTGACAGTGCTTCTGTCCAAACCAATTTGATTCAGATGTTTTGGTGTTTTTGTGAGGCAGTGTAGTGGATGCTTGGTGAAAGTCAAGATATTGCTTCTCCTGTGTTCCCTTCAGCTACTTGTTTCTGTAATTTGATCCAACAAAGCAGTCGGTCTTCCTTGGCCCAACTTGTTTTATTGTCTATAGTGCTAGTGCAAGCAGCACCACACAGCATGGGATCTTCATCCTGGATAGGAGAGGGAATGTTTCTCTGAGAGTTACTATTGAGTCTGCCTAGACAGACAGGTATTACTGTGCAGGTGATGAAAACAAAAGTGAAGCATAAATGACAGGAATGCAGCACTCTGCAATATGTCAAGAGGGAAAGTGTCGTGCTGGTTCTGTTCTGGAATTGCCATGCAGATGCTAAGGCAGCGGTAATGATACTGTGTCTCAGCATGTGCCTGCAACCTTGTCTTTGTTGGCCTTTCCTATACAGGCTCTCTATGCCCATTTATTTTTGCTGGGTATTCCATATGCTGGTCTGTAACTCAAGGTCTGCGTGCCTCAGAAATGCTTGTATTAAACCACTTTTCTGTGGCCAAGGGGCCCAAAGGGACTCTTCAGAGTTGAAGGAGCTGCTCTTCTCAAGGACTAATAGGAATTAATCTGGCTGAAAACTAATGACATAATGAGCTAGTGACCAAAATTCAAGATGCAGCAACTTCACAAAGCCTAGTCAAGGGAGCTGTTCCTTATGATTGGAATAGTGTCGGAATCATAACAAACCTTGGCAAATACAAACACTGTAGTGCTCCTGCTCCCTGGCAGCACAGTAAGATGCTGCAGCTGGCTCTGTACTGCAACAATTGGCTGTGTTGCTGCCCATGTAGTTTTGTATTTTCCCAGCCAGTCTGCTGGCTGTTTTTCAGAGAAACCTGTAGCTCTGAAAGTGCCCTTAGACCTGCTTCATATTCTTCACTTTTGTGTGCTTTAGCATTAATACAAAGGGAATGGAGAAAATGGGCTTATGGTTGGCTAGGAAAAGCCTTCATGTGTGGAAATGCTGTCCAAGGGTATCTATAGCTCCTGGAGTGAGAATGGGTGAAAGACTTGGGCTGAGCCCAGCAACCATCTGCTATGCAGCTGGAGCTGCAGGGTGCTGCCAGTGCCCAGTTGGTGCTGTGTGCCAGTGTGCTCTCCTCTTCCCTACCAGGGCTGCTGTGCTGACCAAGCTTCCCTTTATGGCTCTTGCATTTGGAAGGCTGTCGAGAAGCACTTGCTTTCGCAGCTGTTGGATGCGCTGCTTCGCAGCAGTGGCCAGGCTGTAGCGCTGCACATGTGAAATGGTTCCTGCTGGAGCACAAAGCAAACTGCTTTTAGAGGTGCAGTGCCCTGACTTTGTGGGGAGTCACAGCACTGCTGAGGGTAGCATGCTGAAAGAGTATGTGTGTATATATTTCTTTTCCTTGGTGTCTCTTGAAAGACAGGTTCCTGCTTGTGTCTTGTGTGTGCTGCTTAACAACCTGGCAATTGGCTGCGGGAGGACCTCCATCACATGTGGAATTTGTGACTGCAGTTGAGGGGTGTATTGATTTTTGCCTACTGTACTGCTCTTCATCTCCTTGGGGATCAGGATCACTACAGCTGTGCCAAGAGCTCCTGATTTCTTCCTCCTGTCCCTTAACTTGCTTGAACAACCTAATAGGCACAGTTTTCTGGAAAATTGGGAAGTAGTGTGGAAAAAACAGCATGTGCTCAGGAGTGTGTCACCCAAATAAATGAAATGGGTAATGTTGCCCTGAGCAAACAGGATTTCTAGCTATTTCAATATGTGCGTGTGGGGAAAAAATACAGAGAAGTGTAATAAAAGAAATACTGTTTTTTCAAGCAATTGCTCTGTAAAATATTGTCCTTGGGACAGAAAAGTTACCTTGGTGCTGAAATAATGCACTTGGCCTCTGCCTGTCGGTGTTATATCAATGCCCCTGTACATTTTTCATTCCCTCAGGCATTATTTTACAGCTATTGTCCTCCATACCCAACTCCATTCATGATGTGTATTTATAGCTGGAGCGATCTTTTAGATTCTTCATAATATATAAAAATGAGGAAGCTGCCACACAATGGGTTTTGGGTTCCTCTGAGGCTTGCAAAATAGATGGTGAAAGCAAATGATTTAAACCGGTGATTTTATTAAAAATGTATTATTGCCATTTGTAGCTTTCACAGTTACTCTCCAGAACTACCCCAGGCTTCCAAGGATGAAGTGTGAAGCTTTGAATCTGCAGCTTTGTTTTTAGTTTATTTTAAGCATTGAGGCAGCAAATCTGCTGGACCATATTTATGCCAAATAAATGTGTACCAGACTTATGCCAATAGAGCTTCTGGTTCAGTCTCTGTTTCCTCTCTGTTAATATATATATGTGTGTGTATATATATATAAACTTTGGTTTAATTTCAGTGGGAGACAGTCAAGACAGAGAAGCTAAGAACTAGCTGTATTCACATAATTATGCAGATTGATACCTGGGTGGATTTAAAATGTCCAAGGGAGGTTTTGTGTTTCCTTGCCACTGGCTTTTGGGAGTGAGCAGCCTACTTAGGTCTGCTTGAAAGCTCTGGTAAATACCTAGGTACCATTTAGAAAAATCAACCATGGGCCAAAAGTATTTTTCCATGCCACAGAAACTGGGGTAGAGCAGGAATTCCCAGCTAGATTTCCATGTTCCAGCTGGTGCCTTCCTCCATTTGGAGGTCAGACTTTGCAGCTCTGCTTTGCTGACCTGGGGTCAGAATATGCGTAGTGATCTAGGTCTCATTGAGACTTTTATTTACTTCCAAACAATCAGCAGGTACCAGACTATATTTACTGGTCATTCTGTTAAAGTGGTAAAAGTGATGGTATTTAATGAAGATGGATTAAATGGGCCAGCCAATGCAGGTAGCAATTAAGATAGGTAATTCAATATGAAGATCACTGATCTCTAAAAGAAGTAGGCATCTGCCTGATCTTATCAGTAAGAGAAGTGGTCAGTGCTTGTGCCGGTAGGTTCCCAAAGTGTCAGGAGAAGACTATATCTTGGCAAAATACATCTCCATTTGAGGTTTAGGATACTTGGTGAATGGGAAACACATTGGTAAAGATGGATAATACTTTGGGAAATCTTATGATCGCGGTGGTGTTTCTGGTGGTCTGTGGTGTGCTGGTCCACAAGCACATGCGTATTACTTCATGCAGGCGGAGCTCTTGAGTCAGAGATGAAAGAGGCCTGCCAGTGATAGAGAAACTTTTTTCCTGCAAGGAATAACATGATCTCCTGACTCTGCTAGAAACACGTGTGGCTGGGATGAAAGCATTACAGTCCTGTACAACTCTCCTTTGCGCACTGGTGTGAAGAACAGCTGGGGGAGAGGTTCATCTTTGCAGGCTGCAGGAGAAAGGTTTTCTGCAGTGTTTGGCTTCATGTTGGTTTAGCTCATTTTTCCTTCCTCTCTAACAATTGAAGAGCCAGATAAAATATAAGTGGAGAAAAAAACTCTGACAGTTGAGTGTAACCTATTGATTAAGTTGACATCTATGTCAGCAGTAGAGTGGAACAAGTTCAGCTCAAGTTAGAGGGTAATGTTTGTGCTGCAAACCCTGCTTTGTGAGCCTATTTAGTGAGAGAAAACATCTTTTATGTCTCAAAAAACAACAAAGATCTTCACTGCTACACCATGGCATCAAGAAATTACTTCATGAATTGCTATTTTTGTTGTTAAAGCTGTTGGGTATTTTTTTTTTTTAACATAAGCTCTTATAAACAAAATAAAATAGAGATGTTAAAAGCAGATGGGATATACTTTCAAGGTACTGGCTAGATCACTGTTTTTCCACCTCCTGTTTTTATTGTTCTTTGCTTCTGATAATGGCTTCTTTAGAGGAGGCTTTAAAAATGGATTGTCCATGATGTTTTCAATGTTAGATATAAATAAAGGAAAACTGCTGCATGTTATTTTGTTGAAAGCTTCTTACAGAGCTATGTAATCAGGGCAATTATAACTTTGCCTGTAGTTTGTCTTGTGGGTTTGCTGTGCATACCAATTAAATCAGTCAGGAATTGAACATAATTGCCTGGCCTTCTTGTACTTCTGGAAACTTGCTTGGAGTGCGGTGGTTTCTAAGGCTTATTCCCCTGGATCCTGCATTATTTATGATAGCAGTTTTTCTTATCCCTTCAAATCTATTTTGAGGGTGTTTTGCTCTTTTTGCATTCTTCTATGATTTTTCTCACTTCCTCAGTGTATGGATTGCAGTCACTGGTGAATGGTGTACTCTGAAAAGCCCAGAGCTACTGCTTTTCTGTTAATGAGAAGAGAGAGGTGACAGAAGCTGGCTGGAGGAGGGGGCAGATAAGGATGGCCCACTTGGAAAAGCTACAATGGCTAGGTGGCTAGGACTTCCTGAAAAAGCCAGTAGCCAGGTAAAGTGAGACTGCTGGCATGGGTGAATGTACTCGAATGGGGAAGAATAAGACTTGGTGTCTTTAGATGGGAGTTTACTCTGCTTTTCTCCCTCCAGCCAATTGGCAATCCTGATTTTGTGAGTGCTCTCATAATCCTCTGAATCTTGGCTGTGCATGGATCATGCATCTTCCTTTGTGTGTGTAAGTTTGGTTCTCCTTTGGATGTGTTTCCCCTGCAAAAAAACCCAAACAAAACAAATAGTGAGTTTATTTTACATGCTTTCTTGGGTATGCAGGCTGTGTCGTGCTCCTCACAATGGTAACTCTAATGTTCAAACAATTCACCTTGTTTCTCCTGTATTCTCAGGGCTTTCCATCTCCATGTTAGGGAATTGGCCAGTGAGTTTCAGATGGGGAAATTGTCTCCTCGGACTGCCCTACGCCACCTGCCCTGTGTACCAGAGCACATTGACTGATAGCACGCCAAGACCTCTAGGTAATAGGTGATGGCTAGTGATGGATGGATGGTCTGAACAATGTAGTAAATTCAGTTTTGGAAGAGGTGCTTGAGGCTCTTGATAATTACAGAATGTAATAACAGGAAGAAATGAGCAAAGCCAACATTGCATTGTTGAGGGAATGTTCATTTCTGAACCAAAAGCCTGAATTAAAACAACCCAAGAAAACAAAAGAATAAGTGATTGTGGCTTCTAAGCATTTCCCTATGTTACTATTCTTTATTCTAGCACTGGGGTTGTAGGAGTAATGAAGAAAATGGGGAGTGTCTTTGCATGTTAAATACCTACATTATGAACTGATTACTAATGATAAAGGGAAGTCTTTGAAGAGTGATTCAAATCTTGTGATATGGTAGCCACTGAACACTGAAGTTGGCATTTATCAAGTTTATGGCTATGACTCTAAAAGCAGTGAAACTTCTTTTTTTTTTTTAATGGATAATTGATTTAGTTGATTTGACATTATAAACACAGCTACATATCTGCCAGGGCAAAGTGGGAATGACTGTCTTGCTTGGGTTTTTTATGAGATGTGCAAATGCCTTTTTATTCTCTTCATTCTCATCTTCAGTTTTGTCTCCTGATTATAGCAATTTGTTCAATACATTACTCAAGGAAAAAATATTTATTAATAGTCTCGAAATGGTGAAATGGGGAAAAGCAGATGATGGATTTTTATCATAGGAGTTAATTTATATGTATTGTGGAATATAGGCCTTTTGAATAATGTAGCATAGTCTTTTTCCTGCCAAATGTTCTTATATGCTATATTCAATATTAAATACTCAAATTTGGCCACAGTATTGCGTAAATTTTGGATTATGTGGCTACAGCTCATAACACACTTATGCCATCATTACTGCTCAAAAAGTATGAATGTAAAATGCTAAGTACCCTTAGAAGTATGTAATACTTTTGCACTTCATTAGTTTTCCATAAGGATCAGTAGGACTGCGTTATATATTGAGAAAAATAACAAATATTTCTGGATAGGGATTGAGGAGAAGTTGGGAGCCTTCATGATTCTGACTGAGTTCTAATTTATAAGCTCCAGCATTCAGGTGTCAGTCTGAGTTTTGGATGTGGTTGGTCCTCTACTGAAGAAAGGTGGTTTTGGGTTTTGTGGGGTTTTTTTGTATGTGTGTATATTTGAGAAATATCTTTATTGCCATTAGCAAATCAAAGAACATGCTCAAATGTAAGGGATGAAAACCTCATCTTTCAAACGGATGCTAAAAGGAATGCCTGAATCACTAAGTATTCCAGGAACATTTGGTAAATTTAGGGATGCAAGTCTGTTTGCTCACAACAGATTTCAAAATCACACTCTAAGAAAATAATCCCTTTAAGATGTTGTCACTGTATGATGTTTAATTGGATATAATATATCCAATTATACAGTAAAACTTTATTACTTTTGGTTTACTGTAAGAGCTGCTCTGAAAAGGGTTTTATTTGTATAAAATTACAGTGTGAGTTGAAACCAGGGAAAATGTTAGTGAACTTCCTTAGCGGATGGGGAAAGAGGAAAACCTCTGCTGTAGGGGGCGCCAGCGAGGAGGTAGTACAATGTGGAAGGGCAAAATGGGCTCTGAGGTGATGAGGAAGGGTTGGTGACTTGATCAGAGGAAGATGTGGCAATCCTGCCTAGCAGATTGCCTGTGCCCAGGATTAACCTCTTGCACTCGTAGTTGATGGAAACTAAAAATTGACATAGTTTCAAGTATGTCTTTTGATTATTTGTAGCAACCATGGTGATAACAGCAATAGGGAGTTTTATTGCCAAATTTGCCTGCCATTGTCTTTCAAATACATTTAAGAACTAGCAGATGAGTTTCCATTATCATGACATTGGTTTATTGAAACTAAATGTTTAATTGAGATGGAGAAGCTATTGATGATCCATGAGACCATATTAAAAGAATAGGCTTTTTATGGTACTGTTAAATAAATGGTCTTTCTTTATTCTAGACCAAGTTATGACTTCAATGTCAGCAGCATTTTGGAGGTTGCTGTTGATTTGCTGAGATGAACTCTCACAGATGTGCTTGTTGGGCACAACTGGTTGGAACTGGAGGGGCTGTTCCAGGCAGCCTTGGGGCAGCTTCCCAGGGAAGAGATGGGCATCTTTGGAGCTCCAGCGATCTCAGTTTGTCCCTTCCAGAGTTTCAGGAAAACAGCAGTAGATGTGTTTGGGTTTAAAGCAATTTAAAGTGTCCTGCAGCATGCAGGCAAAGCAGTTTTTGTCATGGCTCTTGAGGTCCGTGTTTAATAAATGCTATTAGAATAACAGTGGGATGTGAAATATCCTGTTGAGTCTTAATAGAAGTGTTATCCATCTGCTGGCAGATCATAATGGTGTGTTAATAGTGTGGCTGAGATGGGGTTGCCACATCTGTTATAAGCTTGGCTGCACAGTCATGGGTGATCCTGCCTTCTGGGACAGTACCCTTATTGCTGATCAGACAATTTCTGTGCTTCTAAGCTTAGGTGCAGGCAGTGTTTCTCAGATATCCTGAGCAAGACCCTACCTGGCAACCAATTTAGGATTTGTTTTCAGGACCAAGTGTGTTTCCCTAAAGTATTCCCAGTGATAACTTTCCTATGCATTGCATTTGTGTGTGATCTGACTGAAAACGTAACCCCCAAAGGCATCCTAAAGGAAGCAACTTGGAGAGACTAATACAGCTGCCACGTCAATCATTCTCTTCTATAAACTAGGTGAAAATGCTTCACAATAAAAGCTGAAATATCTCTTGCTCGTAAGCTGGAAAACTGCTTCTTGGGGGGAGCATGGGAGATAGTGTCAAAACCCTTTTGCAAGGTAAAACAGCATCCTTTCCTCTTTCCTTGTTTCCATTAGTAGGAACAAGTCTTTTTATGTGTGGCTTGGTTTGTTGGGAAAAGATGGGAAGGCATGTGATAACAGGCTTGAGATCACTACTTGAGAGCAAATTTGAGGTCTAGGAAGGCCTCTTAGAACATATGTTGTGTATACTTTGGCTGAAGATTAATGAAACATTGTGTAATTATAATAGTGTAAGACCTGCCCCTCCCTGTATAAATTATAGTGATACATAAATACCCACATACATGTTTTGCTTCTTTGAGATGTAGTCCAGGGATTTCATTTAAGAGTTTTCTTCCTCTTACCCTTTGATTGCATTCCCTATCTATTTGCCTTAAGTGACAGTTTTTGTTTCCAAGGTGAAACTCTGAAAAACAGCTTTCCCTGTGACAAGATATGGTTTGGTATCAATACCGAAAAGAAACTTGCCTTTCAGCTAGTGCGTTACATAATTTCTATAATAAACAGAGCCACAAATAGAAGCACAAATCTTAAAAGAACCAATGTTCCAATGATTAAAATTTAAGTAAATGAACAAACTGGTTGTTTTTTACTTGAAGTTTAAAAGCCCTCATCTGCTTTTCTTGCAGACCAGCAGTCTTGTATAAAACCTTTTCAATGCTGTCGTAATTGGATTTTACAGTCAGTTATTTGCATAATCCTTCATTTGCACAAATAACTCAAAGGTATGCTTGGCTCCTCCTGTTTGACAGTGAAAGGACTGGGAAAAGAAAGGAACTGCAGCTTCTTGAGGACTTTGCAGAAATGGCTCCTCCACTCAAGGTGTTATTTTGGTGGGAGAAGCTTAATGCATGGAGACTGGGGAGTACGGGGATCAAGGCTGGCAGTTGGGGTGAGAAACCATAATGTATTCCCAAGAAATTTTTAAGAGATTCCATTTCTGAATTTGGTTTCTCTTTGCTCTCTTATTTTTCCAGTCTGTGACATTCTGGGTAAGATATGAAGAAGATTTACTATTCTGTGAGGCAAAGACTTGAAAGCAGACTAAAAATTGAGCTCTATTCTGTGTTCCTGTTTTGAATTAATCCTGAAATATGGCACAAGCAGCCTGATCTATCTATTATTGATCTCAGAGGAACATAACAGAACAGGCGGATACACAGTTTTGTGTTTCAGTGGTTTGGCAACCTTCTGCAGATTAGTTCTTTACAATGCTTGCTTTGTGCATCCAGGACTCTGTACCTGTGTGCCTGGGAACCTTCTTGACATCCCTGTTAATCCTTTGCTTACTATCCAAAGACTTCCATGTAACTTAGCCCAGATGTTACAGTGACTGGTATACAGGACAAAACTCGGTGCAGAGCACAGTGGATGTGAACTGAATTGCAATGTTGGGATATGTGGGTGGACAGAGTATAATGATTGTGGGTGACAACTGACAAGACCCTTGGTTGTTAAGAGCAAAAGCAGTGAATGGAAAATCACTTGAGTTGCAAGATGGAGTTTTCAGGCAAGGTGTTTATGAACTCGGATTTATCATCAAGTAATAAAAGCAGGATAACTGGATAAATAATGGTGAACCCTGACAGAGGTTGCAAGTTTAAGCACTTCTGAGAAAGGGAAGAGCTGGCTCCAGCCAGAAACACCTAGATATTTTTGATGCTGCTTGACCTGATTGTGACTTGCTCTACTAAGAAGAGTGCAAATTGCCAGTAGACCCGTAGTTGTCCTAAATCTAATCAGTGATCATCAGGGCAATTGCAATAGCATTGTTTATAGAATAGCCTGGTATTACATGCATTAAAAGATACTGGTAAAAGAGGATTTTCTCACTCTCTGAGTCAGGAAAATCCAGTCCACCAACTGAGAGGAAATTAAGGTAATAAACCCCCCTCTGACTGGCAGGCAAGGGAAAAACAATAAAGCTGAGGGTCTGAATGTTGCTTTTTAGATAGAACCTTCCCTAATGATTATTTTCTCTGAGAATAGATGAGTGCCCTCCAACTCAGCAGAAGTTAGGGCTTAAGCTTTTCGTGGTAAGAGGCCACTTGTAACAACAGCTTACTTGATTCTCCTCATCCATCCGTCCATCCATCCATCCATCCATCCATCCATTTTTCTACTCNATGTTGCTTTTTAGATAGAACCTTCCCTAATGATTATTTTCTCTGAGAATAGATGAGTGCCCTCCAACTCAGCAGAAGTTAGGGCTTAAGCTTTTCGTGGTAAGAGGCCACTTGTAACAACAGCTTACTTGATTCTCCTCATCCATCCATCCATTTTTCTACTCTTTTTCTACTTGTTTTCCAATCTTTTGTGTTTCCATATAAGAATTGCAGCTTTTCCTCTTCAGATAGGAAACAGAGACTCTAATATGTGGGATGATTTTTTTCCCCCTTTCTCTGCTAGTAACAGGTTTTGTGAGTGTGTCCCTCTTAACTGTTCCCCCCTGCTGTGTGCCTTGAGATTTTTCTTCAAGGGAATGTTGATGAGGACACAATAAATTGAGCTCAGGTCACTTTGAAGGAAGTGAATTTCTGAAGGTTTAAAATGATCCTTGAGGCAGCTGATCCTTTTAATGTGAGTGGGCATTGACTGATGAAATCAATCTTAGTATGCATGGATGAAGAGATGGTCTATGTATGTGCAAGCTAGGGATGAGCAGCAGTATGGTGTCAGCTGTTGGAGTTCAGCAGGACTGAGTTCGAGGTGTGTGGTCCTTCCAGTAGTGTGCTGGGGTGAGAAGCCAAGGGCTGTGGGTGCAGCAGTGAAGATGCTGAATGAGATGAATGTACAGAGCATGGCAGTAACTGTTGCCCTAGACTTTCGAGCTATTTAGAGCTATATGTAACGTAATGTAATGATCGTTTTAAAGGCAAACATCTGGGAGGCATTTCTGCAGGTTCAGGAATCTGGTCTTGCCTGAGCAAAATTTAAGGCCAAGCTGGTGTTAATTGTCTAATTTAAATATTCACTCTGGCTCTAAATGTTGTTGTTACCTTTTTAGAACAAAATATTGTCAAATTTACAGCTGTCATTCGTTCAGTTTTGTTTGTTGGCCTATGGCTCACTTACTATGTAAGTTATCAGATTAGTTTTTCCCCATTTTAATTGCAAATACTGGTATAATTAATAGTATAATTAAAAGCCCCACTACCCATTGTGAGCAGTAGAAACTGCAGGGTGCTTCCTCTTCTTGTCAGATTGCACACAGAGCAAACTTCAGTTGAAATTACAGATGTTCAAGCAATATTGAAGATCCAAGCCATGAGCCTGGCTTTGAGTTGTGTGTTTATTTTCTGCCTCCTCATAGCAGTGTTGCTCTTCTGAATGCATCTGAATTTTCTTGTTAATAGCAAATAGTTTTTCTGGCAAGTCTGATGTCATGGCATAACCCTTAACCTGCACAACCAGTTTTGCATCAGGTAGTTATAAACAGAAGGTACCCATTGAGTGTGAGTACAGGGCAATACTTTGCAAAGGATGCCAGTGACTGCTGGATCCTACTCCAGGGACAATCTTTTCTTCCCAAGACATGACTGTAGATGTCAGTGTTTAACTAGCACAGTGTTACTGACTGCCCTGCTGCATTAATTTTAAGTCAATGTTTGAATCTGGCATTTCACTGAAATGGGAACAATGTGCTTTCCAAACTGGGACTCGGTATCTGAAAAGAGCAGTCTTCTTCAACGAAATAGTGCTTGATTTAAAAAGCCTTTTTTCCTCATTCATAACAAAATTCCCTCTGTGACCTTGCATCTTCCCACAAAAAAAATTCCCTGAGTTACAGACTTGTAAATACGTGCTGTTGATCTGAAGCTCCAGTGTGGGTTGTTTTTTTATGACAGGATGCCATACAGTTTTGCCACATGGTATTCATGAGAAGCATAGAATAGTTCTGCATGCTTTTCAATATTTCCTGAATTTGTAAGTAAGTATTTTTACCAAAGAATTGTATAATTCAATTAATATGTTTCTTAATGGGGCAATTGAAACATAGTGAGGGCTCCCACTGACAGTAGAAGGCTATAACTAAAGAACATGGCAATTTTTGCACAATATATGCAGCTTTTTAGCATCTTGCATAATCTCATTAAGTCCTGATTGTGTTTTGAAGTCTGATTTGAAAGTTACTGGGCATCTTAAATGCACTTTTTCCAGCATATTATAATGGGCTTCCAGGCAACTGTGCCCATCACTACCCAGCAAAATCTTTTCGCTAGTAGAACAATGTGTAAATAGGAATTGAATTCAACATGCTCTGTCTGTCCAGTGCCAGAAGTAAAGCCTACAGAGTGCTTGTTGCTACATTTGGGAGTGCTTCTTCAGCCTTCCAGTTAAAACTTAGACAAGTGAATAATATCAGTCCACTTGTAATTGAGAGAGATGAGGGCTACCAATAAAATATTAAAGGGAAGATTTCTTGTGAAAGAAGTGAGATGGTCATCTTCTGCTTAAGAAACTCTAGCAATGTCACTGGGGCAGGTAAGGCAGTCCTTTAACTGGTCTTGGTATTTCTGTGTCTGGTGGTGGGTAAACAAAACCAAAGTTAACCTGGTTGCAGTTGTTATGTCAAGGGAAATTTGCCCACATTTGGCCATGCTGTGCTCTCAAGCACTCCCACTCTGTTACCTGCATCCTGTCCAACGTGTTATCGCATCATGGGGAATGCTGTCTGTGTGTGCCTTCCCCTGACAACCTTACTTTGCTCTTAAGAGAACTGTGCCTTGAGTATGGAAGTGGCAGCTGATGGCTTTGTGTTTGGGGGACAGGAGTTAGAAGTGAAGAAAACGGGGATGGAGAGCCTGCAGGAGATTGAGGGGTTGGAATTGAAGAGAATTAGAATGTATTGGCAAGAGCTGCTTCCAGTGGAGAGTGTAAATGCTACCTAACAAGAACCTGAATTGATCTCTTCTGGAATATTGTGTACAGTTCTGATGACACGTGTCAATGAAAATAAGCTGGTGGAAAGGAAGCTTGCTAGTGTGATAAAGAAAATGGAGAGCCTACTTTATGAGAGGAGACTGAAAGAGGTTGGCTTGCTTGCTTAGCATGGTATAACAAAGACTGAGAAAGGATATGTTTGCCTATAAATTATATCAAGCAGATAAATATAAGGCAGGGTGAAGACTCCAGCTGGAGGCTGGCTAAAGCTTAGTTCCTGGTAAAAGCTGTTGCTGGCATGAGGACAAGGGGGTATAAAACATACATTCTTTTGCTGACCATTAAAGTGAAGGCTCTGGTGTTTCTGCCTGGTGAGAGCTGTAGGAGATGAACCACAGTGTTGACAGTGGTGATCATTCAGCCAGGGACTGACAAATGAAGGGTCCTATGATCCCTTCGAGCAGGTTTCAGAAGGAAGCAGACCAGCACTGCGGCTGGACTGGTTATGATACACAAGGGCCTTCCAGTCTCTGACAAATGGGAATCTTTTGACTTGATCTTGCGTTTGTGTTTCTGTTAATATTTGTGGTCAGAAACACTCCTGCCTGTGGCAAGATGTGTTGGCCTGTGTAGATGGTGGCCTAAAGCTTGCCCAGAGCCTTTTAACATTCAGTTTGCTTCATGGCAGCTTGCCATTTTGGTAAATTTAAAACTTGGGTTTTCTGGAGTATGGGGAAGCTTCAAGGGAAAGCTGAAAATAACAATAGACCAGTTGTTTAGGCACTTGACATAGTGAAGAGTCAAATTTCGGTCAGCCTGAACTGGGCTTGAGAGCTTTAACATGATGTCTCATATCTTTGGGTGTATTTAGTCCCAATGGAGTCCTGTTTTGTCCTCACCTAATCAGTTATAAAATAGTTTACAGTTACAAAATAGTTACAGTTTACACACACATTTCTTAGGAAATGTATGTGCAAACCTATATTGGAAATGGGGATGTCCTAACCACGGTCTCCTAGGAAAAGTGTGTTAAAACTGAGAATGCTGTGTTCTCTGGGCTCTGTACAGCTGGGTTTTCCTAGAGTCCATATGGTTATTGAAGGCTCTCAGGCTATCATACCTATCTCCACTAATGTGAGGTGCAGAGAGGTGCAAACTGTTTCCATATAATGCAAAGAGGTTTAGATTGGATATAAGGAAGAAATTCTTTCTTGTTAGGGTGGTGAGATGCTGGAATG
>NDXB01006828.1:43394-64474 GCA_002631895.1 Agapornis roseicollis | reverse complement strand
TTTTTTTTTTTTTTTTTTTTTATTTAAAGTATTGGTCAAAGAATCCTCCCCTAAAAAAAGTTGTTTAAAGTAGCCATGTTTTCCTTGTGGGCTCAGATTTGAACATAAAGGACGACTCCTTTACTGTGCACCATTAGTAACTAAAGCTTTACACATACAATTTCCCATGGAGTCAATACAAATAAAGAGTATAGTGTAAATATGCATCTTTTCCCTCTGAACATTGATGAAGTCTGATACAGCTACAAAGTTCTGCAAAGAAAATTTCATCTGCAGCCCAAAAATCAAAATGTTTACTAAGAGGCCAGAACAATAAAAACGTTAGTATTCTCTAACCAATTTTACTACTGCAGTAACAGTCAGGTTTTTATTTTTTGACTGCTACAGCATCATGTAGAAATGCTCAGCTTCCTTTTTCCATTCTAGACCCCAGCCAGCACAGTAAACATGAACTTGCTGAAGGCTCATATAGGTAAACCAGGATTCTTAATTTCAGCATCTCATGCTACAACTGTAACCTCACAGATTATGCTGTTACATTCACACTTAAGAATCTGAGGTAAATAAATTGCTAAAATATGACTTAAACATATGCACACCATATAAAACCTGGCATTTGCATAGAACTTTCTGAATAGTGGCAGCATATTTCACAGAAGAACAACATGTAAAGTTAATTTCCTAGATTAACATTAACTCAAGGCTTCTCAGAAATGGGAACATCTTACCAGATGCTAATCTTACTGTTACAAACCTTTCCAAGAATTTATATGGTAATCTACACATTTATACATGAAACAGATGCTTGCTTATATGTATTTTAAACAACATATGGGATTGTAATGGCAAGCAAAATGTAAGCCCTGCAAAATATGCATCAGCTAATTTTGAGATCAATGCTGTTGTGTGAAAGGTGAGCTTAAGGTTTAGAGCTTTAGACAGAACTGCAGTGATTTGGATTCTTATTTGATACTTTTTTAACAAAATCTATCAGAATTTGCTATGACTTTTTTTTTTTTTAGTTGCACTTGCATTTTTAATACTTGGTTTTGCAAGAAGCACTTTCTTTTAAAAATAAGTTCCCTCTGTTTAAAGGGTTGTCAAACAGTGGGTATCCATTTTCATCTTACCATGTGGAGTGATTGTCTGGAATGGCTTTGTAGGAGATTTTACATTCCATATTGTCAAGGTACCGTCTGAGTGGCTACAAATGAATTGTTTTCCTTCATGATGCCAAGCCACAGAGTGGATTGCCTATGAAAGAAAAATTTTAAACAGAAGAGTATAAATTCCATATCTTAGTGTAATTTTATCCTTATTCAGTGACATGTGACAGCAAAAGGAAATTAGGGAAAGTACTAATTAAATCATACTGCACTTAGAATTTCTAATTTACCCATGGTAAGTTTTCCATTCATAAGTACTTCTTTCAGACATACTATATATACATCTAAAATGCTGTCTTTAGTGTAGTTATGTTTGACATGTTTAAGGGGAGGGAGAAATATACTCTTCAGAGGGTAGCATTAAAGTATTTTTCAGTGATTGATAGTATGTAGAGAATATCTGAAAGCACTTGAACTTTGCCAGCCATTTTTTTTATTATTCAGAAAAATTCTGTCTATAATAATCCTATCAAGTATTTATTTTTTGCAAGTCAAAGTTTTAATTGGCATTTCAAGATATCTGTGCAGATATGCACAAGAGGCAAGCAGGGGCTGAGAACATCAGTAAAATGATGATTGAAGCAATAATGAGATTTTGGAAATGATGATGAATTATGATGATCACAGAACCAAAACATTAACTTGAAGAAGCATTCTAATGCTGCAATGGTAGTTTTAAGGTATAAGAAAGCATAGGAATCTATTAGTATATCTTTTCATGAATACAGAAGCATTTTTACATTCATAAAATTGGGAATGGAGTGATTAAGCCATGCCACATGAATTCTCATTGCAGAAAAAAGCTGACTAAATGAAATCTACTTGCTGCCTTAAGGTGAGGGAAAAGGAAACAACAAAGCAAAGAGTACAAATAAGGCAAAGAGATGAACTAGTAAGAAAAGTCTAGTGCCATTTCTGTTTCCAGAATCCACATTAGTACACAGAGACATCATGAAACCATTAGATAATGTTCAAAGGAATTTTAGTTATAGGATTAAAATATCAATAAGCAAAAATATAAAATACCAAAACCCCAAAAGTACCTGTCTACTACCCAAAAAGGAAGTATTACCTGCTGGAAGTATGGAACTGTGATATCAGTGAGAAGGTAGGTCTGCCTCATACTTATATTAAAGACATAACTTGGTAAACTTAAAGTAGGAACTTAATATGTGAAAGCTTACAGGCTGTACAATGCCACCTTTTCAGGGGGTACCCTCAGTAGAGATTCTATCTGTAAGCAGGGTTTAGACTCACTCCAGTAACTCAGGTACCTAAGGGTTGAGTAGTAGGGAATCCTAACTAGCAGTGAAAGCTTAGGCAGCAAATCCCTAGATGAAAAGCAAATCACACAAGACAGATCTAAGCTAGCTTTGCCTAAACTGATTATACACAGATCAGATCCTCACATTCCATAAAATTACACAGAAAATCAAGACAGTTTTCAGTAATATGATTGGAAGAATACAGAGATTAAATGCCAGATAGAAGAAAATGACTACACAACATTAATTCAGACTCTCCAGTAATAACTTTTCCAATTTAAAGTAGTAGAAGAGTTGAATATCTATAAACTGCAGATCAACTAAGTTTTGTATTTCTTAGTGAATTTTAGTCTTGTTCCCTATGTAGTGTGGCATCACTACAGAATTTATCAGAAGATTGATTCAGTGTACCAATATTCAATCTACACATACGTAGTTCAGAAACCTATACTCTCACATGAAGTCTCCTAGAGTCAAAGAGAAACAGACTTGCTCATCCTGCCTGTAAAATGAATTTTTATTTAGTAAATATAAGCAGGTAATATGGAAGGTTTTTTGCATAAATACTGGAAATTCAGTATTATTTACCAACATAGTACCAAGCCAATCCAGGAATCAGTAAGTTTGAAAGCACAAACTTGGTAAAGCACAGGTTGCATTTCTAAAATCTATTTTCACAAAGAGAATACATTATCTATACTATTATGAGCAACACAATGTAGCAAGTATGTTTTAAATACTCTCCCATGTGGAGTCTAACCCTGACAATAATAAGCAGCTCACAGTGTAAATGGAACCATTTTTGATACACATTTATATAAAAATAGGTCTTAAGAACCAGGAAGAAGGCAAGTTTCATAGAATGAAGGGTAAATTGGAAAAAGGAACGCTTTCTTTTTCTTGAAAAAAGCAGGTCAAGAGGAAGGAAACCCAAAACCCCATTACTGTTGAAACATCATTAATGCTTAAGAACATAAAAAGATCTGTCAAACTGAGCACAAAGGAGAAGGATGACTGCTATCACCTTACCTCTGCAAGAAACCTGATGGGCTGGAAAGAATGCTGAAAGCGAATAATGAGGTTTCTGGATTTATGGCTATTTATTGTCTAGTTTTATAGAGCATCTGGCTATGTTTAGCAATGCAGTTAAATATTACTTTAAGCATAACAAAAATACATTTTATGTATTTTTAAATTAATCCAACTAACAATTCTGTGGGTTGAGTATGTTAATCTTTGGTGCAGAGGATTATCCTTAGCTACTACACAATCCACATCTTTTTATAAGGCTGAAAAATAAAGCCAAACCTGTAAGTCTATAGCATACTCCAATTTTACAAAAGGCTAACATATTTACAATGACAATTCAGTTACAACAAAAAAGTACAATAACTTTAGGTGGCACTAGCTGGTCAGTATCAATAGCATCAATCAGCAAAACAAAACTGGTAGCTGAAAAAATCATTGCAATATTCAAGAACATGAGTTTGGACGTTTCTTCCATGATTAATATTAGTGCTAGAATACAAAGGAAAGCTCAACATCTAAGATAGAAAAATCAGGCAGAATCCACTGAGGCTGCAAATCTACATATAGGTTCTTCAACATTAAAAAGCCCCTAGGAGTAATATATTTTCCAGTATTTTACACAACACTTACTGATCAAGAATAAAACTTTCAAAGTTTTAATGATATTTCTCATTCTGTTTTAAAACTTCACCTGGTACAATAAGGCAGCAGTATGCTTAAATCAGCTCATGCTGATTCAACTGTATCTCAAATATTTTTATGGAATATGTCACTGGTCATATGGATTCCAGAGAGACAATAATTCCCTATTACAAGATCATGCACCAGTACCACAGAGGAATGTTGCTGTTTTTAAGGCACAAGGCGTTTAAGAGGAGCTGTCTGCACAGGTAATACAACTCATGACCTCACTAACATTCCAAATCTTCCATTTATAAACATACACTGAATCCAGGGCATCTTTACAGGATCTTACACAGAAAATTCTCTATTAAAAACACCCCAACTTTACGTTTACTTAAATATAACTAAAGGTTTCTTATCAAGGGTATTCCTACTGTTTCCTTCACTGTGATTCAAAGGTAGCTGTTCTGGAAGTTTTTTCAAAACTTTTGAAACAATTGTGTGCTTTCTAGCGGAGGGGTGGGGGTGTCAAGTCTTTTTTGAATAACAAATCCAACATGATTGACTGGGCTATCCTGCTTAAGCCAAAGCTTAACCAGAAACATAGAAACTAACTACCCTAGAGAGTATTATGTGGAGACAAGCTGTGCACAAATGAAGCCTCACTTTCACCAGCTGTTCCAGAAGGATTAATCCTGTGTGGAAAAGTGACTGTCACACTGCATGCAAAGAAGGTGAACCTATCTGATTTTCAGAAGGAAACCTTGCAACAACTGCAACAGTTACCCAAGGGAGACTGTAGGCTCCTTCACAATCACAAATGCAATCACAAATAAGAAGCTTTAAGTCTGAGGAACAAAATTAAAAGCACTTATATGCAGGTCTCCTGCAGAAATATCTTAGGTAGATGACTTGTTTTTAAAGAGATTAATGCACATTTAAAACATGCAATTCAGTTGCCTGCAGCAGCTTGTCAATATCCCTAGAAATCACTACTATTTCTTGGTTCTTTAAAGAGGTACAAAAATCAGTAACTCTAAATACAACCTTACAATTTAATAGACAAGCTCATTAATAAATACTCAAGTTTTGACTCTATTTTTCCCCACCAAGGGGATTTAACTGTTTCAATTCATGAAACAGCATATACATAAAATCCCTTTTCTTTCTATTTCTACAGACTTACTTTAACCCTACAGGTGATTACACAGACATCACCTCAGAACAGTTTGAGACCACTCTTTGTATCCTGTTTTCCTGAAAGACAAGATACATGCAGAACATTGATACTTCCTTGTCAATACAAAAACTATTTCAGCAGTTTTCCCTGTTTTTAGGAGACTTTTTAACCCATTTTTTTAATACAAAGTCTAAATTACTGCAAATACAGTTGCTACAACTCAGAAAAAAAAAAATCTATGTAAACTGGTTTGCTTTTTTTTGTTTGCTTGGTTTTAAGTAATATTCATCTCCTCGCTTGCTTTTCAAGTGTAACATAATCTTTGGCAAAATGTTTCTGCGCACTTTCCCACAGGAATGCACCGCAATCATGGANTATGGCTATTTATTGTCTAGTTTTATAGAGCATCTGGCTATGTTTAGCAATGCAGTTAAATATTACTTTAAGCATAACAAAAATACATTTTATGTATTTTTAAATTAATCCAACTAACAATTCTGTGGGTTGAGTATGTTAATCTTTGGTGCAGAGGATTATCCTTAGCTACTACACAATCCACATCTTTTTATAAGGCTGAAAAATAAAGCCAAACCTGTAAGTCTATAGCATACTCCAATTTTACAAAAGGCTAACATATTTACAATGACAATTCAGTTACAACAAAAAAGTACAATAACTTTAGGTGGCACTAGCTGGTCAGTATCAATAGCATCAATCAGCAAAACAAAACTGGTAGCTGAAAAAATCATTGCAATATTCAAGAACATGAGTTTGGACGTTTCTTCCATGATTAATATTAGTGCTAGAATACAAAGGAAAGCTCAACATCTAAGATAGAAAAATCAGGCAGAATCCACTGAGGCTGCAAATCTACATATAGGTTCTTCAACATTAAAAAGCCCCTAGGAGTAATATATTTTCCAGTATTTTACACAACACTTACTGATCAAGAATAAAACTTTCAAAGTTTTAATGATATTTCTCATTCTGTTTTAAAACTTCACCTGGTACAATAAGGCAGCAGTATGCTTAAATCAGCTCATGCTGATTCAACTGTATCTCAAATATTTTTATGGAATATGTCACTGGTCATATGGATTCCAGAGAGACAATAATTCCCTATTACAAGATCATGCACCAGTACCACAGAGGAATGTTGCTGTTTTTAAGGCACAAGGCGTTTAAGAGGAGCTGTCTGCACAGGTAATACAACTCATGACCTCACTAACATTCCAAATCTTCCATTTATAAACATACACTGAATCCAGGGCATCTTTACAGGATCTTACACAGAAAATTCTCTATTAAAAACACCCCAACTTTACGTTTACTTAAATATAACTAAAGGTTTCTTATCAAGGGTATTCCTACTGTTTCCTTCACTGTGATTCAAAGGTAGCTGTTCTGGAAGTTTTTTCAAAACTTTTGAAACAATTGTGTGCTTTCTAGCGGAGGGGTGGGGGTGTCAAGTCTTTTTTGAATAACAAATCCAACATGATTGACTGGGCTATCCTGCTTAAGCCAAAGCTTAACCAGAAACATAGAAACTAACTACCCTAGAGAGTATTATGTGGAGACAAGCTGTGCACAAATGAAGCCTCACTTTCACCAGCTGTTCCAGAAGGATTAATCCTGTGTGGAAAAGTGACTGTCACACTGCATGCAAAGAAGGTGAACCTATCTGATTTTCAGAAGGAAACCTTGCAACAACTGCAACAGTTACCCAAGGGAGACTGTAGGCTCCTTCACAATCACAAATGCAATCACAAATAAGAAGCTTTAAGTCTGAGGAACAAAATTAAAAGCACTTATATGCAGGTCTCCTGCAGAAATATCTTAGGTAGATGACTTGTTTTTAAAGAGATTAATGCACATTTAAAACATGCAATTCAGTTGCCTGCAGCAGCTTGTCAATATCCCTAGAAATCACTACTATTTCTTGGTTCTTTAAAGAGGTACAAAAATCAGTAACTCTAAATACAACCTTACAATTTAATAGACAAGCTCATTAATAAATACTCAAGTTTTGACTCTATTTTTCCCCACCAAGGGGATTTAACTGTTTCAATTCATGAAACAGCATATACATAAAATCCCTTTTCTTTCTATTTCTACAGACTTACTTTAACCCTACAGGTGATTACACAGACATCACCTCAGAACAGTTTGAGACCACTCTTTGTATCCTGTTTTCCTGAAAGACAAGATACATGCAGAACATTGATACTTCCTTGTCAATACAAAAACTATTTCAGCAGTTTTCCCTGTTTTTAGGAGACTTTTTAACCCATTTTTTTAATACAAAGTCTAAATTACTGCAAATACAGTTGCTACAACTCAGAAAAAAAAAAATCTATGTAAACTGGTTTGCTTTTTTTTGTTTGCTTGGTTTTAAGTAATATTCATCTCCTCGCTTGCTTTTCAAGTGTAACATAATCTTTGGCAAAATGTTTCTGCGCCCTTTCCCACAGGAATGCACCGCAATCATGGAAAATTCCTCTCATCATTCTTTGGATTTGAAAATGATTCTTTTCTCTTTTGTGCCATTAAGTGAACTTGAAGTATACTGCGTAAGATCCACGGTAAGAGGTTAGTTATTCTGCAAACCACTGTTTACCATAGCCTATTCAGATTTCACCGCCTTATTATGATAGTCCTTCATTTCCATAGACATGGAGAGTATTTTCTGGTAAACATAAAAACAGCTGATGACGCTCCTTTTCTACAGGTTTATTAACTTATTGAAAGCATGGATAGTAACTTGGAAGTACCTGTGCTAACTCTCTTGTCAATAGCCTAAGAAAGAAAGAGAAATAAATGCTGTAAAAGAATATAGCTACTGAGATTTAAATGGCAATATATCATGAAGATTGTTTTGATGCTATGAAATATGCAAGTGCCTAATGAGTGCATCGACATGCTTTGGCTCCTGGCAGGTCATATATCATGATTGCCTTTTCTTTTTTTTTTTTATTTGCTCTCTTCCTCTTAATCCCACAGGCTACTTTGACATGTTTTAATGCTTTAAAATAATCTCTTATACTCAGCTTTGTACCAGAACATTGAGCCTAAAAATAGTAATCTATAATACATTTGCTGAGTTAATGCTATCAAAGCTTCCTTTAAATCAGAACAAAGTAATAGTTGAAGACTGTATTAAAAAAAAAAAAATAGTTTCAGTTTTCAGGAGTTTCACTTCAATTTTTTAGAAGAAAAACACCCAACAAACAGTTATTTGGGTTTTTTCCTCTCATTGCTGAAAACACAGTATAAGAAATGTCTGCAGTATAAAATGTATTCCATATAAGAAATGCAAAAGTTTTTTAATCACCAATGTTTGCAAATAAAAGGCTTAAGGCTATGAAAAAAAGAATTCAAGTCTTTATTTTTCCACTGAGCTTGCCTAAGACAAAAGGGATGTTTTGAGGAAGAGGCTTCAAAGAAACTTTCTAGAGAGAGGTTAATTCACAATTGTAGTTCCATTATGTCACAGAAAACTTCCTCCAATTTCTCTGGGAAAGAATGCTACATCTGTACATTCTCTTGACTAACTCTAAACATACAACATATTACTGTTGTAATAAAAAGCATACAGTACTGGAAGTTCAAGATCTCACTTGTAATACAGAAAAATCAAGAAGAAATTATAATTAAGTGCATCTTCTTGACCAAAGGTTTTCAACTCTGAAGTCAGTATTACATGTTAGCATAACAAACTAATATTAGTTTCAAATGTAGAAGAAGATATCAAGGTGCAGCCAAACTTATAAGGGAAACACATTAGAGTATGTCTGCCTAGAATTGTCTACTAGTTACCCTTTTCTTGCCCAGAACCTAGGCTACTCATACCCTCCCTGAATTTTGCTTGATTTAGTCAGCTTCCCTGGTTTCTGATTTTCCATTCTATTTTAAAATTCTACACAACTGAACTAGCCTGCCACTGAAAATTATTATTTGTTTACATTGCACATTACATTTATAGATATTTCATTTTTGGCTAATTATGTGAATTGCTAAATTATTCAGTTAGAAAGAACATGTTACCTTATTATTATAATTCCAGCAATGCCAGTCAATGTTTTTTTACAGTATCAGTTACGGTGTTACTTGTATAGAACTCAAAGCAGTACCCACCTTTCTGCAGTAACCTCTTTCAGCAAAAAGCTAGTCAGAATGCTTTTCTATTAAGGAAGCCTCTCAAAATCCAGCAAAGTTTTTATTATTTGGCAATATTTTTTCATTCTTGTAAAATGTAGAGAAAAAACACGTTTCCTCTGTGTTTCTCAAAATTTACATTCACTTACTTGAAACTCGAAAAATCAGCAAAACCAGTGTATTTATATGGGCTACTAATCAACCAGCACTGATTGTAATACAATTAGAAAGGTAGTATTATGGAGATGAATTCTTCTTTCACTGACAAATTAAGGGAGATTCGCCATTTTTGCACCTAAATACAAAACAGAGGCACTGGAGAATAAAATGAAAGAAAACTGAAGCAGCAGCCCCAACTCACTTTGACTCACACTAAAAAGAGGGTATGTGTATATACAACATATGTGGAATAATCCACTTTCTGCAGCTTCCTATTAATTATCTTTTCTGTATCTGACTGTTTCTGGACCAATGGCCTTGAGAGAAGATCCTATTACAGTACTCTGCAATGGCATTTCAAGAAATGCCATTTTCAATTCTATTAGACAAAATAAATAATTTTATTTGTATGCCATTCAGGCCAGAATCCTCAAGAACTTGAAACTGCCTAACTGTATCAAATCTAAATTTGAAAAATGGGACAGTATTCTATTCTGCCTACCCCATTAGAAGATTAGGTCTAAATAACTTGACCATTGAAGAAGAAATTCCTTGTCATACGTTGTTAAATGGGTAAGAACAAACAAATTATTACTGCATCCAGTAATTCTTTTCCCCAAAGACAGATTTTTCTTAAAGGGTAATCTGAACTCACAGAAAAAGCATACTTCAACTTTTAAGAAGTCAGTGGCCAGTATTTCCTTTTAAGCAATTTTACACATGTTGTTTCTCACCAATGAAAATAATGAAAACTCATCAGGTTCACTCTACCGGTCTTCACTTTTCTCTCCCCGTCCTGTCTATTCCCAGCTTATGATAATGCACATTTCTTTACTAAAAGATCTGACAAGAGACCTTACTTTTCCTCCAATAATAATAACAATAAAACAAAACAAAACAACAACTGAACAACTAAATACATTCACTTATAAATCCTATGGGAAATCAAAGATGAAACAGCTGAACTATTCACTGCTGTTTGCAACCTCTCAAATCAGGGCCGCTTCAGAAAGATGACAAGTATGGAGTCAATTTTTAAGCAAAGGGACAACAAACTGTGAATTAAAACAGAATAAGCAGCATAATGTCTACCCTGGGTAAGCTTCTAGAATCTGCAATAAAGCTTTAATAAAGAACAGAGTTAGTCTACACAGGGATGAGTATAATATCTCAGGTAGAACTCAACATGCTTTTTATAAAAGGAAATTACATCCAACAATTCTCTGAAAAATGTTAGGAAGCATGTGGCTAATGGAAACACCAATTAAGTTTTCCACAAGTTAAGTCTTTCAACATCTCTCAAAGGAAACTAAAACCAAACAGATTAAGATCCCTGAACAGATGAATAATTGGTCAAGCTAAAATAAAGACAGACTGACAGTAATAGATCAGCTCAAGGTAATTGGTAGATACCCACAGGGATCTGTGCTGCTCCGTTTATTCATAAATAACTCAGTGATAAGTCTGTTGACAGTACCAAAGCATATTCAAGGTAGAAATCAGGATTCCAGTGAAGAACTGCAGAAAGACTTGCGAGTTTCACTGTCCAACTATCTAAGTGTGAAGCACTGCATAAGTGCAATGAACTTAGAGCTGACAACACTGAAGAGTGAGGTTCTAGTTTTATAGTAGGCTATTCTGAGGAAGTATCTCCTTAATGCTTGCCACATCAAAAGGCTGAACCAGTATTAAGATCAAGAGAGAAAAAAAAAANAGTAAAATATACACATAATTACATTATTGAAAAATAAAATACTGAATATTTATTAGAAAAAAAAAAAAAAGCCCTAAAAAAAAAAACAATAAAAAAGAGGCAGAACAATTAAAAAAAAAAAAAAAAAAAAAAAAAAAAAAAAAAAAAAAACAAAACAAAACCAAACATCGTTATTCCACATCATAAATTCAGTGTGCCCACATCTTGAATATACTACACTGTTGTGTTTGTCTTTTATAAAACAAAGATGAAATAGAATGGTTAAGAGCAAGTAAAACACGAGGTATAAGAACTTCAGATAAAGATGGAGATACAATTAAGTTTATGAAACAAAATGACAGGGGGAATTAGATGCATGCAATGCAACTGCAAGATAGAAAACTACTCTTTACATAATATACTCTGAGGCTTATACAGACGTATCCGAATAAGCCTCATTCAGCTCAGATGTTCTAATATAGCTCTGATGATCTAAGGCTTAAACCACTTCAGAGACTGTCCCTAAAGAAACTCTTCATTCGTACAGCTAACACAAAAGCAGGAGTACTGAATCAGAACCACCAAAAAAAAATCACAAAATCCTGCTTTGTGACAAAAGTTTAGCCCAGAGCTAAGGAAGATATACCCGCTGTGATATAAGAAGCGGGCCTAGCTGGCACCCAACAATAAAACACACATTTTACAATCAGTGAAATATAATTGAGACTAATTTTATGTTATTTCAGATAAAATAAATCAACTTGCATGTTATGGTGAGTGGTTTTTCTTAATTTCAGTCTTTCAAAAAGCCTACATTCTCTCAAGAACATGCTTCAAAGAAATAAGTGCCCTTCAATGCAATTCTCTTTTTTTAAATCTCTCCCACTTTCATTTCAGACCCTGATCTTATTCTACAAGGAAAAGGTGTATTTATAGAAATGGCCTAGTGAGACTATTTAGTAGCTTCTTTTCCCCCCAACTTTTCAAAATATGTGAGCAATTCCAAATGACAGGAATTGCTAAACCATCTTGTTTCAACTTAAGACTCATGCTCTTAATACAGGTGAAAGTCACACTACTCAGTAACAGGAAAAATATCTGAAAGCCAGACCCCCAAACTAGTAAAGAAAATCCAATCCATGCCACCATTTACTGCTTCACAAACTTCAACTCTGTGAGTTGAATTCTTCTTATTCAATTTGAAGCTGCTATTACTCTAACTCTATGATTCTTTAAGAGAAAGCTTGACATTTCAAAGTGACATATTTATTGAGCTACTGGTGACAGAAGCAGGAGGAGGAATTCAACCAAAGAAAAACATAGGAAAAAAAAAAAATCACTCTTAGAGTGGGCAATTATATTCTCATAAGCAGCAATGCAGGTGAAAAATGCTACCTCATCATGTGTGTATCTGTAATCTGCCTTCTTTGACTTCAGGTCCCATAACACCACTGTTCCAGATTCAAAGCCAATCAGAAGCTGCAATAGTAAGCATATTTATTAAGTCATTATATAATACTACATGTAGTTATGAAGAAAAAACTGAAGTCAGAAGTTGTGAAAACAATTGCCATTCATGCAAAATTAGGAAAGGGGAAAAAAAAAAAAAAAAGAGAGAATGCATTCTTCTGAAGTGCCCTTGGAAATTCCCCTGAGTTCCAGGAAGTCTAACATAAAATTTACCTAAGTGTTAGTGTATTCCTTCCAGAATGAAAATGGGAGGTGGGAGGGGGGAATAGTGGTGGAAAAGACAACTTTATTGTGCATTTCCTCATTGGAATTTGTTCTGCTTCGATGTTCTGGAAGAACACACTATGCTTCCCAAAGTTCTAGGTAATAGTTCATTGCCTATAAAGGAACTATGTAATATAAGCTTTCTCCAGATGTTAATCACAGTTGAGATAACTAAGGCTCTTGGCATTCCTTTAGCTAGTTAAAAGGAGAAAAACTAGACAAAAATTAAATAAGATAATTTTCCAAATAATCTTTCTGCTAGAAGCAAGACTACCCCATTTCTGTAGGGAGTCAAGATTCAAACTGCTCAGATTGGTCTCAGACATTCCTGAGTATCCAAGTGCTTTGCTCTTCTACCTTAAGTGACACTTCTCTGGTTGAAAACAAAACAAGTGCCAACAGAAGGTAGTAGTAACAGCCTTGGCACTTGTTACATAGCAGCAATGCAGCTCCATCTCTCACAGCTGCTGGATCTACTGTGAGAGTTTTTCTTTCAGCAATGCTGCTACAGAAGCAGCAGCTCTTAGCATTAAGTAGCATGACTTCACTCCCACTTCTTTTCCCAATATGGACAAAAAGAGGAGTGTCTGGATTCTGGGATTTACTTGCTGTTGAAACTGTCTATTTCCCATGAGAAAACAGAACTGTGGCTAAGGAGTGTCCTTCATATCACAAGTTAGAAAACATTATCTTCACACACATGGCACTGCAGTCAAAGCTAGAGCTGTACCTAGACATCTTGCCTGGACAATCTTTTCAGCATATTAAATTTTTCAAAGAGTACAGTTATTTCCAGTATAAGATACAGCACATAACCAGCTTATCGATCCAATATTTGATCTATTTGAGTGCACTACAGCTAAATTGACTAAAATACCCTAAAAATATTAGACATTTGTTCTACCCGAAGTGAATTGTTAGATTTTTTTCTTCACCACAGTGTCATATATACTATCATTTAAAATGATTTTATCATAAGCCATATATTATAATTCTTCTATTTAAACTTTAAACAGTCAAAAAATGATGGTGACTGGAGGGCTAATAGCATGAAGAAATTTAAGAGCGAGTACACAGGACATTCTTGCAACTGAACATTTTTTTTTTTTCAGCAATAACTTATGAGTAATGAGATGAACGTAAGGTCAGATTCTAAAACACTGGTTAACAGACTGATTGATAAAGTCAGTAACTCTTAAGCTTTAATTGACAATAATTCAGTATGGTGTGAGGGCGGAATACACCAGAATACATAGATCATTTGCCTTCTGAAATTACCATAGCTTCATCGCATTCATACCCTAGGGTCTCTGATTCTGGAATCTGAGCCATACCCAGTTCTACAGAGAAAACCATTAGTTACACACGTATTGCACTGAGTTTCATCCCAATGAAAAAAACTACTCCTGAAATGTTCCTTGTTCGACTGAAACCTCAGGTGTCTAGGATGCAGCCTTATAACCAGTATGCTATTAAGACATTCAAAGCTCTACTGAGGTAATAGTATCATTCCCTCTCTAATTTTACCCCCTACTAAAATGGAGCAGCTTTTCACTAAATGAAAAGAAAGTAAACAAAATTCTCCTGTGTATGTGGAACAGTAGTAAACAAAATTATTTTCTCTCTTCTTGAAGATTCTTCACAAGTGGGACTTGAAAACTCCAGGGTATTTCTGAGAAGTTGCACTGACAAAAAACCTCTCTCAATTTAATTCAATCACTTATGCCCAATTAATCTAGAGTCATTAATGAAAATCAGTTTAAAGTGGTATCAAGGTCTCTCTGTTTAAGTTATAACCATACTTTTGTTAGGAGTCTATACACTTTTGGGAAACATACATCTAAGGCTGCTGTTTTCAAATCCTTCTTTTGTATTTTGCTTTACTCCTACTGTCAAAATTAAGGAACCCCCCTCCTGCTTACTCTTCAACGTGGGCCAACAGATGTGAAGAAAAGTGGACCCCATGAGCAACACCCATGAGCATTTTAAAATTTATATAATTCCCATCACACTATTTTTGCACTCAGGTTATAACTGGGTTTTTCTTTTTTGTAACATCTTGATTTTTAACACCATAAAGTTTCTTAATTTTGTTTTTACTAATTTCTGCAATTAAGGACTTTCAGCTGTGTTTTCAAATGTTTCTGATTACAAGATGAATTCAATTATTCCATTATTGTGTCCTACAGCCATGTCTGAACCTTGTTTCACATTTTCAGAGCTTAAAATCTTGATTTAGCCTTTATACTTTCAACATTGTCCTCACCTACTTAATCCTTCCTTAAAAAGCACTGGTATGTATACTTTAAAAAGAAACTCTTGCTGGAGAAATGTATTGAACAGTATGTAAGCACAGCCTACCTTTCCTTCATCCATTGGATTGTCACTAATGTGCACAACAGGTCCTGGGTGAGATTTGGATGACCTAAACAAAAAATATTTCCATTTAATAAAATTAATTAAATAATGAGCAAACAAAAACCACCAACAAAAACCAAAACAACATTCCACTGCCAAAAACTTCATCTCACAGTAATTGCAAGTAATACATATGCTGCAGATATAGGCTCCATGTACAGAAGTTATTGACACTTCAGCATGGAGTCACTTTTATCTTCAAGCACATAAATACTTCCTGAGTATTTTTAGGCACTTAGTTCCTGGCTTTTTTTTAATAAGAAGGAAAGACTTACTTACCACTTATTTAGAACACAGAAAAAAATTGCTATTAGGTTTACAATATCTAAATACCTGTTGTTACAGAATTGACACAGTCAGATAAAATATTTTTTTTTAATACTGGAAAACAAGTCTTTGCATTATTCAAAAACTGCCCAAACTGTGCATTGTTAACACAGAGTTAAGACATTATGTTGACTTTGCTATTGAAGAAGATGGATTAAAGAGCTATGTTAGCTTGAGCAGCTTTTGGGAACTAATGAAATTCTTGTATGTTTAGAAGATAGACATAACATTCCAGAAAGGACACAAGTATGTATTTTCACCCATGAACCACTGTATTTGCATTCGCAATTCCTAAAAAGGAGGAGCAATGACAACAGCTGTAAAATACACTTTGCTGTTGGAATAGGCCTATTTAAATTTAGATTTTCAGTAACTAATTTTATATTCTGCATGATCTAGCTCTCTTACAATGTCTATTTCTATATTTTGCTCTTTAACCCCAAAAATGTAGAAGTGACAGTTGCACAAGTACCAGTCACATTTTATTTTAACATGCATTGTTTTTCCAGTTATTTATCACCACAGAATTATTTTTGTCTATTTTTATATCTACTCCAGGCACTACGATAAAACAGTATTACAGGCAGAAATATATATGCTAACATTAAAACTTAATATTTATGCGAATAAAAAGTTTATGTGACTGTTTATGTGTTTTGAACATGTATTTGCTGAAGTGAGACTAAGATGGAGGCCACTCTCTGTAACAATGACATTTTTGCCACTGATGCTAATAACATCTAGGACACTTCTGTTCCCTCCCCTCAACAGACAATGCTTCATTAAACTCACAGTTCAATGGCTTTATTCCACATGATGACATAGCCTGAGAGAGTAAATGATTCCACATTGACGATGTGAATGTTTCCTCTTTCGGTGCCCACATACAGCCATTTACTTTGGAAAGGCAGATGACAAAATGTTATCCTAAAAGAGAAGGCCATAAAAAAAATTAAATAATACTTTTTTAGATATCCTACACTTCAAAGCCTATGTTGCTAAAAGGCAGAAGAAAGGCAATAAGCAAACAGAAAGAAATGACAAGCTACAGGTAGAGAAAAGTAGCAAAGCCAGTATGTGACAAAATGAAGAGGTATACAATGTAAAAACTCAAGAGTAAAACAAAAAAATAGAAACCAAGGTATTCTAAATCTAGCAAATCATTCAAATAATCACACAGCCACCTTTGAAAATTATCATATTGAATGTGTTTGTTCAAGACTGCTGTCATTTTAAACTTAAAATACAGTACTCC
Organism: Agapornis roseicollis; assembly: GCA_002631895.1. NCBI lineage: Eukaryota > Metazoa > Chordata > Aves > Psittaciformes > Psittacidae > Agapornis > Agapornis roseicollis. The sequence continues at coordinate 47,469 of NDXB01006828.1, read as the reverse complement.
TACGCTCTAATCCATAAATGTCCCTTTGAAATCTATCTAATTTCAAGTTTTAAAGAACAAAACATTTTTAAAGTAGCCTAATGCAGATTAAGGTGGTTTCAAGTGTGGAGACAAAGGCAGAAAATAAAGCATAAGAAACATAAGTTTACACATAACCAAATTATTCCCTAAAAAGTAAACCTAAACCCAATCCTTAACAATTACAAAAGTAAAGTAGCTTAATCTGGGAGCTATTTTACTCAAATAATGTTTTAATATTCCGCCTTAGAGTCTTCTCTTCTAGAAAGAACTACCTGAACAAAATCCAAAAGCCAATGAAGGTTTCTACCAGCAGAAAACTTCTTTGACCATAGTTACAGTGCAAGTATTATTTGAAAGCTTGGTTATTTCTGTCTTCTTGGGTCCTGCTTATCATTTGCTACTTCTTCAAAACTTGTAAGGAAAAAGTGTTGTAGTAATTGAAGTTTTTGAACTATCTAATTTTTCTATACAACAAAAATACTAACTAGAAATTAAGAGTCCAGAAATTTTCTGACAACTGTAAACTCCAAACTATTTTAATCTGACAGAGTCCAATAATGAAAGAAATTGCCAAACTACTTGTACTATCAAACTTGGGCATTCATAAATGTTGCAGTTATAAGGAAAAATAACTATTCGATGGAAATTGTTCTGTCAGCTCTAATCCTTAGCTTTACAAACTTTTTGTTGTTTTCTCCCAGTTGGGCTCCCTTCTTGCCAAATCCACACATTTCACAAGCCTGTTAATAAGTATTTATGCAAAGAACAGCTTTAGACTCTTTGCATTAGATGCTGTATATGCACACTTAACCTCAGCACAAAAGCAAAGGCTTATAGCAGCAATGAAAAAATTGCTAATGGCTGAAAAGTTTCTAGCTTATATTACAGGTTTCAAAACTTAAGGCTTCTGTAGCAATACTATCTGGATCCAAAGTGTGCCACTTTTTATATCACTAATTTCTTTCTAGTTAGAGAATGCAATTCGCTCAAACAGATATTTAATTTCTCCATTTTCTAAGTTCCTTGACTGATTGTGCTTGAATACTGAAGCCAAAAGGCTGCACCAACTTTTTCCATTCATGTTTCACAGAAAAAGGGCTAGATACAAGACAAAAAGCTCTTCCAAGTCATTGAACTTACAAAGGTTGCAACATTTTTATTAGGCATAGTAATTTGCAAACATTATGGGTTAAAGACAGAAATGTTCCCAACATCCTGAAAAAAATACTTTATTGGAAGCTAAATCACACAGATCTGTACACACACTTCCTAGGCAGGCACCAAAACTTTACTGCCCAGGAACAGAACTCCCACTACACACAGGCAATGGGGATGAGGAAAGATAACCAGCATGAAAACATAAACCCTCAGTATTCTGCAACACCACAGGGTTGTTTTTTTTTGTGCCAGCACTCCATGTGCCAGAAGCAGCTGGCACACAGATCAGCTAGATCAAAAATGTGTCCTAGCAGCCAGAAATACTATCCAGGAGCAGGGTCATGGGCCTATCTGTCTTGACCTGTGAGTTAATATTGTCAGTTACAGCTGTCCAACACTTTCATTATAAAATCCAATCTAATTCATGTCATTTAAAGGTGGGTAAAAATATAAGTTGGGGCTGCAACTTCGAGTGCTATAGCAAAAGAGCAATACTTTGAGAGTCCAGCTTCTCAGTATTCTTTGATACTATTCTCAAATGTGCAGCCATATTCAACTTGCTGTCTCCTCTATGCAAGTGAGATTTTGTCAAGAATACTCTGTTGAAAATTGGACTGAGGATTAAAGGGATTCAAACTTGTTTTGCAGGAATGGAAACAAAAGGTCAGGGTCTTCTAGGTGGTGAGGCAGTACTTGCTTATTTGACTCTTGGCCAAGGATAGCTTATTTTTTTTCTCTGAAAAATGTTTTGTTTTCTTTCAGAAAACTACTTTTATTTTTCTGTCACCAGAAGTTTAGAATAATATACTCCTTCCATAATATATTTTAAGATCAACAGAAGTGGAAGCTACCGTATAATGCTCAGGGCATTTTTTACAGGTCAGGGATTCTTCATCTCTCCCTGTGCTCACATGGATACATACTTAATGTGGAAAAATAAAATCGTGTTGGGAACAGATCAAAAAGACTACAGTCAACCATAAGAAATTTTTAGAATTCTTTCTTGCACACAAACCCACAACTGGTTGAAAACAATGTATCAGTTAAAAGCAGAGCACCACACTCTTCCCATGTACTAAACCATTCTGGCCAACTATTATGAAAAATAATAGACCAGTTTGGGGCACCTAAAGAAAAGAGACAGCCTAGGACTGTTTGAGCCAGTGATAACAGAAAGCAGCCTTCTGCAGGCAGCTCTTGCATGAAGCAACTGATTCCTCATGTTATGGCCAAAGAAACTTCAGCTAGCTCAGAATGTATAGCATATTTTGTGGAGTGGATTGAACTTTGAGCAAAATCCAAGTATTGTGCAACAGCACTATGTCAAGTATTTCACTTCCAAATACCTGCACACAGAAAAAAAAAAAATCCCTTTATAGAATAAAGCAGTGCCTTAAAGAGATTTTTGGGTTTTAATCTGAAAGCTACAGTATGATTTTAATACATAGTAACATCAGTGCTAAAATGAGGTACTGTTATGCAACAGTTGGGGTAGCTCTAAACTCAAGCTGTACTTTTCCCTAAGCATAAAATCTTCCTCCTCACTGCATACATATTTGCAAGGCTACTCCTTTACCTGCTGCCCCCTTCCAAAAATAAAACAAAACCCCAAAACCAAACCAACAACAAAACAATCTCAAACAATAAAATAAAATTAAAAAAAAAATATCACTTTCATTTCTGTGAAATAGATTCGTAAGAATTCAAGAAAACAAAATAATATACAAAAAACCTGTATGTCCTTCAGCTATCCACAAAGTGGCAGAATTCGTCTGTTTATAAATTCAGCGAGGTGAAAGGAAAAATTGTCTTGCAACTAATACCTGCTAATTCACAGGCTGGATATAAAGTTACAGTATCTAAAAGGATAAGGTATGTGTCGTAATAAGAGTTAAATCTTGTTTATTAATAAGTAAAAACAGGTGGAATTTTTCACTCTGTCTACAGCTCTACAGTGAGTAGACAGTTCGTTTTAAACACAAGGCTCAAGTTCCTGTTTATAACAGGACACAAAAACATTAAAGCATAATTTCATAACTCCTAATTGTGCAGTTTTATGCTGAGGAAAACCATTTAAATCCTGCAACACAAAAGCTGTCATATTAAAAACTAAACATCAATATATTCAATGATCGATATGCAAAGCAATCACACTAAATGCTCAGCTGTATTTTTAGAATCATAGAATAGTTAGGGTTGGAAAGGACCTTAAGATCATCTAGTTCTAATCCCCCTGCCATAAGCAGGGACACCTCACACTAAACCATGCCACATAAGGCTTCATCCAACCTGGCCTCAAACACTGCCAGGGATGGAGCACTCACAACCTCCCTGGGCAACCCATTCCATCACCTCACCACCCTAACAGGAAAGAATTTCTTCCTTAGATCCAATCTGAACCTCTCCTGTTTAAGTTTGAACCCGTTACCCCTTGTCCTGTCACTACAGTCCCTAATGAAGAGTCCCTTCCCAGCATTATTAGAGGCCCCCTTCAGATACTGGAAGGTTGCTATGAGGTCTCCACGCAGACTTCTCTTCTCCAGGCTAAACAGTCCCAAATTTCCCAGCCTGTCTTTGTATGGGAGATGCTCCAGTCCCCTGATCATCCTCGTGGCCCTCCTCTGGACCTGTTCCAACAGTTCCATGTCCTTCTTATGCTATGATTCTGGTTCTTGTCTTTATGCTAAGTCACAAAACAAGTAAACTACTTCCTCTGGCATTAGAAACTGAGGGAAACTAAGCTCAGGAAAGCTGCAAGCCTTACCTAAAGAAATTTTTCATATTTATTTGTATGTAAAGGTAAATGGTTTGAGGTTTGATTTTCAGCAAAGGAAGACTCAGATTTGCCAATCCATACCACTTTTCTTCCCTCCACTCTCCCCCTTTTTTTTTTTTT
>NDXB01006828.1:24201-34230 GCA_002631895.1 Agapornis roseicollis | reverse complement strand
CTTCATTTTTCCCCCCCTCCCCTTCCCCCCCCCCCCCCCAACAAAATTAAAGCATTTAAAGTAGTGATACGAGAGTTCTCTATGCAAAACATTCTTTTAAGAAGTATTACTATTACCTACAACTTATCAACACTGAAACAACCTGGCACACATCTGCATTAAATAAATCACATTTTGAAACAGAAAACTAATTCCAGAATACTTATGAAAGCCTCAGAAGAGCAATTTAGTTGCTTGGCTTCTTTTTAAGTTACTTTAAGTAGACCTAGGGAATATCAGGTTCTTCTTCACCTACAGTTCACCTATCTAACATAGGAGGCAGTTCCAAAACTGTAGCTATCAATTCAAGCCCTAGCATAAATCATTGCTGAGTCTGGATACAATGCAACAACAGATAAAAAGCAAAAGGCTAACTGTACTACAAGTCACAGAGTGCCATAAAGTCCACTTACACATCTAAGCAGGACTAAAACAGCACAAAAGAAGATTCATGCAACTTTCCTAACTTTCAATCTTGCCTGCACCTAGATCTAATTAACACTAATACTTGCACATACAAAAGCATGATTTCAGAGACAAGCTTATGAAGAGCAATCTATGCAAACATACAGGTATTTAGCAAAAGAGTTACTAAAAATATGAAAAAATCTGAAAGTACTACAGTCACCACTGCCTACAAAACTGACTTTTCTACAAACAAGACAATCAAAATCCAAAAAATACTTCTGGAGGAGTTTCAGACTTCAGACCAATCCTGATACAATAAAATTTTAAACAACAACAAAAAAATAGCAATATGATACAAGTAGTTTCCTTCTAAAACTTTAGGCCTGCGTAACATCTTGCTGTGTTTATACCACTCAGCTAAGCAAGTCTTTATTCCTCCCAATGTCTAGGTATTTCTGTCTGCAAAAGTATACAATAATGTTAACATATCAGATCAACTTTTCTATATGTAAACAACAGCACTGTGAGCTTTAAAACTGAGACTGAAGTTTGTCAAATAGAAACACTATCAAACTACTATTAACAATTTGCCATGGAAATTCCAGATGGACCATTGCAATGAATTCTCCTTCTGCCAGCTAAGGAATGTGAGAAGGCAAAAAAACCTGACAGTAAGGAAACAGCTTAAGAAAAAGGCAGATGTCAGATACAGTCAGAAGACAGTGGCTGCAACTTCTATGCAAGTACAGTACCTATGAATTAGCTGATCTCTAGATACAGCTTATCTAGATACAGCTTTATCTCATTACTCAGACAGAGGTCAATATTACATTTTATATTTGGAAATCAAATCAATTGCCATTAGAGAATAAAGAACCATAACTTCCAGGCAATAAATGAAGTGAAATAAAATCTACATTCAGCTTAATTCTGTTAGTCGTAAGGGCAACAACAATGCAACGTACCTCAGAGATGAAGAGGCTAGGAACTTAGTCCTGGAAGGTTACCAAAAGATTTTTCCCAAATGTCTTTACTTCTCTTGGAAGAGGAATGGGGAAGACAGGACTATAAATTGGAAAAGATCATTTACATATCAAAACACTGGGAATGCATTTTTTTTTTCCCCTCATTTTCTAGGAATCTTAACATTATACAAGTTCCCAAAAAATTTTTGGAGAGCAATGGTATTGATTAGTTGGTAGTTCTTTTGCTAGGGCTTGATTTTTTAATAACTATGAAGGCTAAGAGACTGTGTTCAGATGATCTGTTTGTCAAAGAAAAAAAAAAAGAAAAAAGGAGTATTTGAGATGCATTGTCATGAAATTATTTAATACCATTTGAGAACAGCAGTTCTTGCATCTGACACAATGAGTTTGTTCTTTCGTAGGGAGAGATGAAAGCATATCATTTGTCCTTTTTCCGCTGGGGGGAAAAGGAGCAAAACCAGGTATGGTACTTAAACTGTTGATGTTAGATCTTACTACAAATAAGATCTTATTAGAAACAAGATACACTAGCTTAACAGGCTACAGCAAACTATTACTGCTGTTGGCCACTGCAGCTTCAGAAATTTCAGTGAAGTTGTGTAGTCACAACTGCCTGCAAGCTGAACCAGCTACAAGTAAGATTAGTTGCTGCATAAATACAGATCAGCTTCCTTAAGTATTCACTTTGTTTATAAAACAACACTCAGCTCCTTGAATTGGTTGGTGTTTGATGTTTAAATGTTAAAAAAAAAAAAAAAACCTAAAAAAAAGTTTGATTAATAGGGTAAGAAAGGAGCTGTGTTTTGAAAAATACCAAAGTACATAGATCTCAAAGTTCATTAACTAGTTTCTGTATACAAGAAGGTCCAGCAATTTTAAAGCAAAAACCCACTTTCTGGCTTAGAGGTATACATATTAATTTTAAACAATTGTTTTAACTAGTTTGCACAGAAACCAATAGAGAATGGACAGTGAGCCATTATTTATTTCCAAACCATTTCCTAATAATGATAATAACTAGGAGTCAAAGTACACCTTAAACTTCAAAGCTGCTTACATAAATTTGCATAAATACATTATTTCCCAATCAGCTATGAGAACTGCCAGCAAATTTTCTGTAAAGGCTATATTTGGTAGAATTTTCTCATAACTGCCAGTGAGAGGCAATCGTTCATTAGAACAAGATGCAATTAGTAGTACAAATACAAACAGGATTAAAAATCTGTGATTTAAAAAAATCAAACAAGAAATAAAAATTGTTTCTAATTATAAGCTTCTATATGCACAATTCACAAATAGCAAAGCATGCTCTTAAATGAAGAGGTAAAAACATCAATTTAGACTAAAATAACATTCTATTTTCAAAAAACTAACAAGCTATAAAGCTATAAGCTTTCCTTGATTTTATTCAATTTGTTTTCTGATCCAGGTTTTACGACTAAGAGATTCTGCTACTTTAGTCAAAAAGCTGCATTTTAGCACTAATAAAAAACAACAACAACAACAAAAACCACAACAAAACAAAAACAAAACCAACAAACCAGGTGACTAATCTGGTACTTTTTTGGGTGGGATGGAAGGGAAGGGGAATGATAGAACACAAGGGGAAAGAGTGGGAAATAGCATAATCCTCTGACTAAACATGATGCAGTGAAATGGGTGTTAAAGTGCTAATTCACTAAAGTTTTTTCCAAAGACCCTATACAGATAAGTAAATCCAGGAAATTATGATATATTTTGAAAGATCTTAATCAAACTTCAGAGGCAAAATGTTTGTATTCTGTTGCAACCTTCCAAGTCCTACTCATCTGTCATCAATGTAAACCAGTTTAATTTTTGTCAAATTTCAACATGTTATTGCAGATATCCTATTCTTCTGGTAGCACATACTGTATTATAATATCAATAATTAATCATGCTTTTACTCTTATGTCCATAGCTTCTTGGCCAAGGCTTAAGGCAGGACCATTCTATGCTCTTAGAAATGAGGAATAACTGGAGCAAGAATGATGCATTTGCTCAGCATCCAAATATTTCATACAGACATTGCCAACAGCAGCATTAACAAATGTAATGTTCTGAACTAGATATTAAGTGAATTTATATACCCATTTAGTTTAACTTATGAAAACACAAAGAACCATAGATATTATCTATGAAGAAGGACAATTCAACTTTGCCAAAGACCATGGCCAATCCCTGAACAATCAGTTATTGCTTGCCAACACCAATTCCAGATTCCAAAGTAGCTCTTTTGCTAGATCCAGAAGCCTCTCTTCATTCACAAAGCACATGTTATAACACCTCCTTTAACTCTCACCTTCTTCAGTTACTTTCAAGTCACTGACTACTTGATGTTCATAACAGAAGACAGGCCATTCCATGTTAACCTGGGTCAAATACAAGCCCATTCTTCAATCCTATCCCTGCAAATTGAGTAGTAGCTAGACTAATCTGCTGAGTCCCAGTTTCTTGTTAACTAGTCCCAGTATCTTGTTAACATTTTACATCATTCTGAGGTTATACAGAGTAAGACCTTAGGTATTACTACAACTTACATAAACAGCAGTAGATCCCCCAGCCCTCCTGACCCTCTGCTATAACTCAGTTAATATTTCTCTCCTTTTACAGAGCTTGTTATTTTCAGTCTTTCCTTTTGTCACCAATGCCTTATTTCTCAAATTACCCCCATTATTTATATTTTCATATCATATATTACATATATATCACTACCTTTATACATTTATTCATCCTTTATAATTTTTCTCTTATCCCAAACCAGGTTTTGCCTCATCTGTCACCCTTATTATGTCACCTACCCAATTTATCATTCTGCATACATCCACTTCTGGAAAAGAAGGCATAAAAATGAAGTGACTAAAGCTGAAGAGATTTTAAAAAATTAAAAAAAAAATCACCACACAGAAAAACCCCAAACTAAACACAAAGAGTGCTGGCAGACCTTATATTAACATTTACATTCGTCACAGTATGAATTTCTCCCCCAGAGTTAGCTGTGGTCTCTCAGTACTGATATTAGCTTCCTCCTTTGGACACAATCCTCCAATACTTAACTTGTCTTAAACCCACCCTCATGCTTCCCACACCATTTTGCCTTGTACCAATGATGGAAATAACTCTCCCACATAAGCTTCTATAGAAAGTTTAGCTTATTGCTACAAGTTTTATCAATACAGTGATGCAGGTTATAGCACATTTTTTTTCTTTATGCAGCCTTTTTAAGTACTTGCCAGTAATTTGTTGAAATGCTAAGAGGGTCACAGACTAGAAGTACCAGCACCTCCATTATATAGCCAGAAAGTAGAAAGTCAGACCCCAAATCAAGCCAGTAGATACCTCTCTGTCTATACCAATTTGACATGACAATCTGTCCCAGAATCATAGTGCTCACAAGCTGGAAGATCTTCCAAATACCAAAGCGAAATGAAGCAGTACTGCTGCTACTGCTTTAAGTATTTCAGCTAGCAGTGTCTAAGTTCTACTTTGAGACTAATGCAATAAATAGGTCTCTGGAGAGAGTTTCTATGAAGTCTGCTCAAAGGCATAAGTGAAGAGAATTCTTGAGTGCCATTTTGAATGGATAAAATGTAAGACTTTTACAATAAGCCTCAAACATATATAAGCCACCAATAACTATCCTCTCAGTGCTATGCTTAAAAAGGTTATATTGTAAGATACTTAAGTGTTTTCAATTTTATTTTAAGCCTCCTCAAGTCCCACTATTGCATCATAACTTTCAGCTTTTCAAATCCCCAAAGGGACTGATAAACTTATTGTTTCACTATTATCAAAGCAGTAGTGACAATTTCATAGGTGTGCTCAAAGTTACCACTACAAATGAAAAACTAAGGTACAATTCAAGCAATTCAGTAGATGGCACTCTTCCACCAAGATCAAAAGAGGAAGCATGTCCTCACACAAACAAGGGGTACCTTGGAGCTGCAATTCTTATTTTCAATATGCAAAACCAGTTCTAACTCATTACATTTTTTTCCTGTGCTTTTCATAGAATTTATATGTCAAAATATTAAGAGTGATTACTATGTTTTGTTGAAATACATGTATTTTTATTTATTTTGTTCAGACATCTGTACTATTACACATAGCTCCATTTCACACCATGAAAATAGCTGCATATCAGTGTTGCATGAAGTCATATATGTAGCTTGTGTTTACCAGGAAACCAACTTGAGGTGGACTATTAAAAGGTTGACACTGTCCCTAGAAGGTGCTTATGCAACCTTAATTCCTATATCCACAAATGTATTATGGTCATTTATTTTTAAGAGCTTATGCACTGCCTCAACATCACTATTAAATGTTTAAACTTTATTTTAAAGTAGTGTCAAAGAAACATTAGAGAAACCTAAAACGCCAGATTAAAAAAAAAAAAAAAATTAAAACATGCAATTCTTAAATATAAAAATGTGGAGCATAGCATTAAAAGCAATGCTACACATTCCATCTTAGTTGTTGCAGATGCCACCAGAGATCTGTAGTTTGCTCTCTCTCAGTGTACTTGATGACTTCAGATGGATTCTTTTTTTGGCCCCAAGAAATGCATCACTTGACAGTGCTAGAGGGTTCCCACGAGAGTATAAACACAGAGCTACTGTTTTGTACAGGCAGAAGATGTCAGAAACAAATAGCTTTTATTAGCATTGGGAAGGCATAATTCAGGCAGTCTGGTGAGGTTTCCAAGTATCTACAGATCAGTTCAAGAATGCAAAAGGATGGAACACAGATCAACAGAAAAGCACAGTCCAAAGCAGTTCTCCTATACATCTTTCCTGCAGTTTTTCTAGTAGACACATTAACTGTGAGATGGAGGGAAGGTATTACCCTGCAAATCCAGCTTTAGTGAGGGGTTGGGTTTGTTTTGGTTTGGGGTTTTCTTTGATAGTTTAGAGAACCTGCTCATCTTTTAGCCTTGTATGTTTCCAGCTCCTGTCAGATTCCAAGTAATGTCTGATACTTCAGGCAGTGCTCATCTGCTGTGCTATTACAAGAACGTTTTACTTGTTTGTCATCTGCTGGCAATTACTGATATTGAAGAGCTATTCTGTCAAAATTGATTAAAAAAAAATAAAAAATAAATAAATTAAAAAAGAAGTCTTGCACGTAATATTTGCTGCAAGTTTTATGAAAACGACGGGAAGAGGGAAGAAACACAGATTAGGCCCATATCCCATCAAAAGAAGGGTGGCAGCATTACCTCAACATCCTAAAATAGAGGTTCTGCATTAAATGCTGCAATCACAGGAAACATTGCAAATATTACAACACACAGGTAATTATACTACAAGATAGAACCATACGATAGCAAGTTTCACAGATAAAATGTCTGTTTCCTCTAGATAAAATAATCTAGAATTATTAATATTCACATATTACAACTCGCTTCCTAGAACTAAAACTGTTCTGGTTCCAAAGAGGGGAAAATGCCATTCTCTTCAGATGATGGCTTGAAGGAAATATTATATAGAACAAATCCCAGTTTTGAGGCTGTCAAAGATGCATAGCTGTTTTGCTGTTCAGCAATTACAAGGTTCCTCCACAATCCTGTAGTTTAACTGAAATACCTAACAATAATTCCGCAAGAATGAGATAGTCTTAAAAAAACATACATGCATCAAAATTTATTAGTTTGACCTCTGAGTTATTATAAATGAGGGAAGGGTTGAGCAAGTAAAGGAAACTAAGCATCTGTCTACACCTGCTGCATAGTCAAAGAAAGGCTGCAGAAAAGGACTAGAGATTCTCCTTTCCACACAGTGTTGCCATTTCCTTCACTCCCACCCTGCTCCCCAAATGCCAAGAGAAGACATTCACATCTCCACTATTCCTCCCTTTTTTAAATGGTAAAACGAAGGCAAGGTAAAGAGGAAGTCTGCACAAAGATGCGCTTGAAGACGTACAGCCAGATTCATCAGAAAATTACAACTTTCAAAATGACAGTTGTTCAAGTACAAAACTAAGGAAGTCAGAACTTTTTTTAAAGCAGTTTCGTTCCCACTGGAATCCTCAGCAACTTATTTACACATGAGAACCACCTGAAAGTGAAATGACTGCAGCTTCACTAAAAGATAAAACTATTAAGAAACTTCGTAATTATACATCTTCCAAAAAAGTAACCTCTACCATCATCACTCTTCACAGGACTTCCCCCGCAAATAAAATTCAAAATACAATAAAATAAAAATCAAACACTCACTATTTGAGGTAGATTATCACCACAGTCCAGAGCTTTAACAAGGTTTTAAATATCAATGCCTGAAGTTACAGATGTCAGACAGGGTTTCCCACCTTTTGTAGGGAAGTTTCCAGCATGGAAAAGAGCATTTTCAGAAGCTCCATATCATTAAAATATCCAGGGACTCAGACAAAAGGAAAGTATTGTCTGGAACAGGACTCATCATCCAACCTTAAGGTGGTTTCTAAGCAGCAAATACCAATCATTAAAATTCATGTGGCATTATATTCAGACCTGCTTTGAGTCAGGAGAACCTGCACCAATACAATGTAATTCACTGTTTAAAATATTTTGATTAATCCATTTGTTTCAATGTTTCAGTGCCAGACAGCTTTTCTGACAGGTCAATATAGAAAATGAAAATAGTTTTGAAAGTTCACTTTTGTAAGACCTTTCATCAGAAAGCACAAGTGGAAACCAGTGATGTAACTCTCAGCCAGCTTGTGCAACTCACTAGAAGTTGCAACATGTGGAAGTCTTACATATGCTGTATATAATGAGGATTAGAAACACAGAAGACTCAGATACATGCTGGAATACTAAGCATTTAAATTGGTATCTGTCAGACTAAACCTATGATGTTACACATTTACTAGAAAAAACAAGCAAAACAAACAAAAAACAAAACAAACCCCCAAAAACCAAACCAACCAACCAAAAAAAACCAACACAACAAACCAAACAAAAACACAAAATCACAGGGGAAAACTACTGTTTCCAAGATTTGGCTAGAAATTAATACCATCTTTACAAGGTACATTCAAAGTTTATTTCTTCTTTCAAATGTTAGTATAGCAGAACAGCAACCTAAAAGCAGAACAAATAATCCCATTGTATGTTTACAGTGGTCAACAGCTCTGTGTAAACTGGAAAAAATAAATAAACAAACAAACAAAACAAAAAAAAGCATTACACTTCCTGATGGTAAAGAACTCCACTGAAGATAAACTCAAGTCACACGTATTAAGAGTGGGGAGAAAAAAAAAAAAAAAAGGGATCTTTACTGGCCAGCTCCATGCTGATACACTTGAATTCCTTGAAGCACTAGAATTCTGGAAGTCTTTTGCTTGCAAAAATATCTCAAGGACCATAAAAAAAAAAAAAGTCCAAATTGACTGATATAGTAGCACTGCAACCTGAAGTCTGATTACTACCCACTTTAGCCCAATGAATGCCCAGTTTCCCAGCTTCACCCTCCAGGTAAAGTTGAAAGAAGTAGGCTGATTAATCTAGAATCACCTACAAATCCCATACACATTCTGAGTCTGCTTGACTCACTAAACTTGGCAAGTCTGCAGAGAACAAGTAGTCTTTAAAGTAATTCTGCAGGAACAAAGCTGCAGTTAGGCCAAAGAAATGTTTCAATAGAATCAAGCCTTATCCCTCCACACAAGCCTCACACATACACAAAGTTGACACTCCCTGAGCCGAGGTGAAAGAGAAAAGAGTTAAATCGATCACTCACTCCAGACCACCAAAGATGGCCTCTTCCAGGATGGATATATTCTTTGAAACCATTCAGGGACAACAGCTACAATTTACTACCAGGAGCAGCCCTGTACAAAAGCACACCTAAAAACCGTAAGATATATTCCCGAAGTATCATTTAGTGAGAAAAAGAAATCAGTCAGATACAGACTCTGAAAACTGCTTATGTGTAAGATAAAGTCAGACTAACTAGGTTTCAAAAGACAAGCAAAGATTATTTCTATTAGCAAATAATTTCCAATAAAGCAAGATAGCACTATCAAAGGAAGGATAACTTCATGTAATCTCCTCAAAGACAAATGAAGAAAGGAACACTAACTAGCAGCCTCTTGTATGAACCCAACATTTTTACTAAAAATCACTACAAACTGATATACGCATTCCAGTCAAGCATCGACAAAAATACCATGGCATTTATTAGTAGTCCTTGAAAATAGACGACCAAAGAGGTAGCATAGCAAATATCTGTGACTAGCACTGAGCTACTAAGATAGACTATTAAATATTTTTTTAAGTTCTTATTAGGAGTTAAAAATATATCATGATAATTCAGTATCACTCAGAGAATGCACTTACAATGATCATCTTTAATGATTCTCCATAAATACAACATCAGACATAAAGACATATGTCAACATAAAGACAACACTAAGTATCTGCAACTGAGTTTAATTTAATCAGAAGTGAACTCATCCCAGGTTAAGTACATTTGTATAATTTACAGTTATACGCTCTTAATGTACTATTTCAGACAATGAGAAATTACAGACTACAAAGGATTTTTTACTTTTAGGGGAAGAGGTATTGGTAGGAAAAAAGAAAAACACAAAAAAA
>NDXB01006828.1:0-15829 GCA_002631895.1 Agapornis roseicollis | reverse complement strand
AGGGAAAAAAAAAAAAAAAAAAAAAGAAAAAAACAAAAGCAACACACAACATCTCAAGCTGATGTTTCTGTGAGAGGAAAGACAAAAAGCAAACAAAGAAAACCCTCACACAGTCAGACTGCCTAGCATAGACTGAATGATCCAAAGGAAAAGTATTTTTAATGAATATAATCACATACCAGTTTTAAATGGGATTTTGTTAGAGCTTCAGAGAATTCTCTAAATTGCTTGAATCTTTTGCTATTCATCTATAGTAAAACTACCCAGATGCTGCAACATAAACATTTCATCAGAAACTGACTGCATGGAACCAGACACCCAGGCTTTGAGCTATTTTGATCAAAGAATAACAATTGTAAGCTCCTTTCACAAGGGCCAGAGAATGGAAGTCAGAGAAAGCAAGTTTTACACACCTCAAATATATGAAAACTTCAGCCATTTGCTTACATAAGAGTAACTTTTTACTTCTGAAGAGAATGGGAGGAAACAAACAGATGCTGACATTCAGAATTACTGGGATTATCAGATGTTTAATGACGGAATGACAAAATCTAATTTTTCTCCTTCCCATGAACAACTGACTTTGCAACAGAAAGAAACTCTTTAATTAAAAAGAATAAAAAGTTCCAGGCACAATTTGGTTTGCATAGAAGACACAACACTTACTCCTCTTTATTCTCAAGAGATTTCTAGTGGAAACAGTCCTCCCTTTTAGAATTCACTCTATCAAGACACAGCCTGAGCTTTAAGCTTCAAATGAGTATTTTTAAGCCACGAAAAAGAACTAGGGATACTGCATTCATATTGGCAGACAATCAAAAAACATCTCATTTGATATACTGTCCTAGTTTTGCTATTGAGAAACTAAAGCACAGAAAACCAAAGAAACTTGTTTAAGACGAATCAGTTAAACCGCAGGGAGCAGGAGAATTCCTTCCATTTTTCTGCTTTAGCTTCAAAACTTATTCTACCTCCTATAAAAGCAAACAAAAAGGCTCAGCCAACTATTAGATTCAGAGCCCTGCACAATTAGTAATTTAAAGATCTGATGAAATGACATCCTAAAGGAAGACAAATTCTGGAAAAGTCCATCATGCCTTCCTAAACATCTTTACAGTTTAGATGCTACCCTGTCCATATGATATCTGACTGAATGTCTTTAAACTGAAAGAGGGTAGGTTTAATTTAGGTATTAGGAAGAAATTCTCCACTGGGATGGTGGTGGACATTGGAACAAGTTGCCCAAAGAAGTTGTGGATGCCCTGTTCCTGGAAGTGCCCAAGGCCAGACTGGATTGGGCTTTGAGCATCCTGGTCATGGAAAGGTAAACCTGCCCATGGACAGGGGGTTGGAACTGGATAAGCTTTAAGGTCCAACCCAAACCATTCCATGATTCTAAAAGGACTTTAGAGCAGAAGAGCACAAACAATGGACATCACAGAAACAAGGCTATTACCTATGAGACTGAACACTGTTAGGATGCCGTAGGTGGAAAGTCTACCCAATTTAATCATTCAAGCAAGTTAAATCTTGAGTACATATATCCTCATCTCTTAACTTGTTAGAAGGTTCTGTTATCTGCTGGGAAAACAAAGCACAGGAAATTATGCACCAAACTTGCTAAAGACTCTGGACTTTAGGAACTAAAAGGATGACATGTTCTGCTATAATGGTTTGGGTGTGCACAGGAAAGAAGTAGAGATGAACTTTTAACTACTTGGTATCTAATACATTTGGGACAGGAGATCAAAAGGTGAAAGCCACCCCGGTAACACCAGCTGAACCCCTTTAAGAATGGAGAAAGTCAAAGATACAGGCCTGCAGTATGAGACAGCTTATATTGACCACTAGTTTGTAATCAAGAGCAAACAATTACTTCTTGTGGGAAACACATCCACAAGCATCCAGCACTGTGCAGAAGGCTGAGCCTGAGGCAGAACTGCCACATGCAAAATCCAGGCCACCAGCCAAGACTCAAACACCTCAAGCAGCTAGAACAAGTGTCCTCTGATCAACACCACAAACTCAAAGGAACAACTCAATCAGCATGAGCAGAGGAGTGTGGGTGTATGCGAGAAATAAATTTAAGATTTTATGTCACTCAGCACTGTGCTTTTTCTCTTGTGCCTACCTCATTACTCAGTTTCCCATGCAATACAGAACACAGAATCAAGCAGCTGAACTTTCATCAACAGACCCTGATGTCAGGGAAAGGGTGACATCAGCTGGCTGTCCTACAATCAAGAGTAGAACCCTCTCCAAGGTTTGTATCCTACTAAGCTATACACTTTGTAACTTTCCCTGGTACACAGTGAAGGAACCAAAGTTGTCTGTAGCTGAAAATGGAACAGAGCCTCTGTGTGTTATCAATAGCTCAAGATGATCCTTTCTGTGGAGAGCACAACATACTTTGTTAATTCAGAATAATACCTGAGCAGTATCAGTTTGCCTCAGAAACACTTCCTTTTAAGTCACCTCACTAAATCAGAATTAGAAATATTTATAAGTAACTCTTGAAATAAACCCAAGGGGTTTTTTTGGGGTTGTTTTTATTGGTTGTTTGGTTTTTGTTTTTTGTTTTTTTTTTTTTAAAGGAATACCTGAAATACATCACAAGTTAAGCTACTGAATAATGAATAACCCCATGCTGTAACTTTGGTGACTCATAAGGTCTAAGTTTTACACTAAAAGCAGACTGCTCCTAACGTTTTTATAGACTTCTCTCCCTCTCAGAGCTACAAGATCTACAACCAAATGCTGGTTATGGACACAGAATGGCAAAGTCCTGCCTCTGGCACACTAGTTACAACTCAGCAATGCTGTCCTCTGATTTTAACCCATCACACCTAGGACTGCAGACAAGAATATTAACATAGTAGTAATTCTAATCTAATTAGTGAAACATGCCACCTATATTTTAGGTATTTGTATTTTCACAATTACTCTGGGGATTCAGAAAATTCAATATAGTGTTGATGTTATATTGTCTTTATCTCTGACTGAAAATATACTAACTCAGTGAATTCTCAGAATATTTGTATCTACAGATTCTGGTTCTTCAGATTCCGGTTCATTTTAACTGTATCAATACTAGAAACAACATTTAGCATCTATGTGTTAGAATTCTCTCTGTTCCTCCACTAGTGGTTACAGAATTCCCATAAAGAAGAATGAGTGTGATTGGGAAAATTCCCATTCATATTACTCTGCTCTAATCAATAGAGGGTTTGAATTTATAATACCCAAATTGCAGACCATTCAAATACAGAGAACATGTTCTGTAAAGAGGTTAGCTGATAAACAACCTAAAACAAATCAACTCTGTAACATTAATTTCTTCACCTATTAATGAAATCTAAAACAGCACATTCCTTGATTTAAAAATATTTTATGTTTAATAACCTTTCTAAAAAACAATAAAAAAATTTGCTTCAAAATTTTTCAGATCATTTACTTGCAATAGGAAGGAAGTGAAAGCTTGACAATACACACCTATACTTGAAGATGCAAAGAAAACACTAATATCCCAGATCTCATCTGCGGGCAAGCAATGAAAGAAGCATTAGCATTCCTTTATTTCTATACTCTGACAAGATAAATGCAGAAGAAAATGAGGATTGATTTTACTCCCATTTTTAGGATTTACTTCTCAGTCGAATACCTCTTGACTCTTAAGTCTTTCCAGTCCACATGTTGTTTCAATTAAAAACATTTTTGCAGCTCTAAAGAGTAACTGGCTCTCACTTTAATGAATCCTTGCACATAGCTTATTGCTCATAAAAAGCTTGTCAGGTAAAGCATCCTGTAGGTCAACAAGCACTTTTTGGATGTGTTTCTATCTTTAAGCAACAGCATGAAATACGCACTTCCTGCAAGTTTCACTCCATCTCAAAGAGCACTTTTCAAGTTTCATTAGGGTGAGAGAGAGGCTGGTTTTACATCAGGAAAATGTTCAAGTCTATCCCTTCTGCCTGCACACCTCCGTCCCAAAGAACAAGTAATCACAGAAGATGCCACTTCTGCAGTGTTGCTGGATTAGAGAGCTTAACATATCAGCTGAGGTTGAGGGTTTTTCACTAGTTCTTCCACAAATCAAGCTCTGTACCTAGATACTAAGAAGCATATTCATCTTCACCAAGTTAGGGGAACACCAACATTTCAGCACAAAACCTCACCCCTTAGGAAATACATTTTCTGTCATTGTTACTGCTTCCTCTCACAATAACTGTTTCTTGCCTAACAAACTTGCAGTATTTCTCTCAACTATTTAGAAAGCAATTCACACTCTGAGATCTCACAGGTGTAGCCATGGATGAGTGCAAATAAACAGTTTTTTATCAAGTCATCATTTCCCAAACTGCAACATCATGTTGAACAAAATTACAGGTAAGCAAGCTCTAAACAAGTGCATTTTGATCTCTCCTCCAGACCAAATCCTTACTTTTAGGTCTCTCTTTTCTCATCTGTCCTACTGATATGAGTGTAATTAACAGCACCACCCACACTTCATTCTTCATTTAAATCAACTCACCTTTTTAAAAGCAAAATTTATGGAGTTCAGGGTAGTTTCAAATACAGCATTAAAAGCAGTGTATGGTTATTACTGTTACTTATACTTTGAATTAAGAGATTATAATAGATATCATTATAGATACCATACAGGCTACTTCAGCGTCTTCTTAAAGCTTTAGATTTGATAGTGAAGCTCTAATTTTTTTAACTTGGAAAAGCCAAGCCTCTTAAGGCAATGGACCTTGCAGACAGAGTTGTAATGTTAGTGAAAGAAACAAAAAAAAAAAAAGTTTTACTTGCAGACTAACGTAAGCAGCAAAGGGAAAGGAAAAGATGAGATTTTCCTAGAGTTTAAAGAGGATTAAGTAAATTTTTCTAGCAAGATGGCCTAAGCCTTCCTCAAAAGAGTCAGAGTTCAGGCAATTTCAGGAAAACAGAGAATTTAATTAATCCCCTTCTGCTAAAAAGTAAAGTCTGGGCAATGGCAGTGTGGATTAAAAAAAAAAAAAAATCTATGGGGCATCTTCTTTTAAAAATAAATGTTTAAATACATATGTTGTTACATGGCTTGGATAGTACCATATGGTTATGGTTCCATACGGCTATGAACATATGGGTAAGTTCACTTTTTAGTGAACAAAAAGAAGCAGGGTCACTGGTGCTTTATTCCATAAATTCATTCTGCTCATCTCAGTCACTTGGAAGCTATTAGTGAGATGCAGTTCCTGTACCCTTTAGTGTCCCCCCTTGAAACCACCATTTGGCATACAGAAGCAGTAGCAGGTAACTACAGTATCACAAAGTTTATCTCATAAATAAGACCAAAAAAACCCCACCACCCAAAAAACCCCACGAAGCAGCACAGAATTTCTCCACCCCAGAAAATACAGCAGAACAACAAAAGACCACTCGACCCAAGTCTCTAGATTTGCAGTCAGCTACTGTAAACTCTAGTAACACTCTACAAAATGTTTCTATTAACTTGAGGTAACGGGGACTAAGCAGCCATGCTTCACATCATTAATACAACTTGAATTGACATAAAGAACAACCAGAACAGCCAGGACACCCACCAACAGAAAACAGAGCTTTTCTTCTTTTTTCCCCTCCCACATACCTGGTTCCCACCAGACTTCTGCATGGTTCCAGCACATGAATCAAAACATTACTTGCATGAGGTGCACTAAATCCACTTCAGATTATAAAAGGATACAGCCTTAGTGCTCCAGTCTGAGTCCCGATGGCCAGTATTTTCTGAACCGGATCAAATGCCAAGGCAGAAGGTTGATAAGGGAAACCATGGCGTACAGTCTAACCAGTCAGAGCATCACAGTAACGATGGGCCAAGCAGCAGACCAAAAATAAACAGAATCAAAATCATATGTTATTCAATGTTAATCACAACTAAAAAAGAAACTACAAAGCATTTTAACAACAGAGTAAGATCTGCTGTATTACATGAACCAATTATAAAAGACTGTTTTAGTCATAATTACCCTTTCATCCCTGATCATCGACAGTTACACTTAGTGAGACTTAATTTGAACCTTACATTTCTTCTCTACAAAGACTGTATCAACTCAGCATTTTACTTTTCCATCTACCTCATTCTCTGAGTAACCTTCATTTCAGTTCTAACAAAGGTGTTGAACTATCAAAATATGAGATATTCCTAGGAAGTTTGGCAACAAAGCCAGACTCCTCATTAGAACTACTACAAAGAAGAGATTCAGAGCAGTCCCGCAGAGGACTTGCGGGTGTTGTTAAATAAGACACTTAACATGATGCTTAATGGAGCTCAGAAAGCCAACTGTATCCTGGGCTGCATCAAAAGGAGCATGACCAGCAGGTCGAAAGAGGTGATCCTGCCCCTCTACTCTGCTCTCATGAGACCTCACTTGGAGTATTGTGTCCTCAACATAAAAAGGACATGGAAATGTTGGAACAAGCCCAGAGGAGGGCCACGAGGATGATCAGGGGCCTGGAGCACCTCCTGTATGAAGACAGGCTGAGAAAGTTGGGGTTTTTTCAGCCTGGAAAACAGAAGGCTCCTTGGAGACCTCATAGCAGCCTTCCAGTATCTGAAGGCGACATACAGAGATGCTGAGGAGGGACTTCATTAGGGACTGTAGTGACAGGACAAGGGGTAACGAGGTTAAAACTTAAACAGGGGAAGCTTAAATTGGTTATAAGGAGGATGTTTTTTACTGTAAGGGTGGTGAGGCACTGAAATGGATTGCCCATCCCTGGCGGTGTTCAAAGCCAGGCTGGACAGAGCCTTGGGTGGCATCGTTTAGCGGGGGTTGGAACTAGATGATCTTAAGGTCCTTTCTAACCCTAACTATTCCATGATTCTACCATTCTAAATTACTAGACCTGCTTGTCTGAGAACCACTTCAATTTCAACCCAACAGGCCCCACATGACAGTGCAACCTCTCTCAGCACATGGAAGGAAAAAAGAAAATACAACAAAAACAAAAAACCACAACAAGCTAAGCTCCACAGAACCAACCTCTTACCCTCTGCTGCCTCTCCCTCCCCCAGACTAGACTCAAAATAGACAAAACCAAAGAACACCCCACCAACAAAGCAAAACAACCTCCAAACATGGGATTCCTGCCTAGTATGAAGTTACTGGCATACCTAGCTTTTGGGTTAGCCAAGACTAATTTGGAAATAGACCAAATAGTAACTCCACTACACCTCTCAGGCTGCAATTAATCAGAACTGAGAACATAAAAGTGTCACCTACTTTATTTGTTATAAACATACACAAAGTAAGCCACACAAATGCTACCTTTGCCATTTCAAACCGTTTAGGTTGGAGTTATTTCAGGACCTCATAAATGCATAGCAAACTTCTGATATACTTTTAATCCACTGAAGTTGCACTTATACCCTCCAACTCCCGGTTTTTCACAGTGAATAAAATCTAACTGGTAACAGCTCTGCTCTTTTCCATGTTTTTGTGAACAACTTGCAAGTGGCACAAACACCTGCAATACTAGACAAAACAAGGAGGCAAACCCTCAAACAAGCTCATCCATATCGAGCTAGGCCATGGGTGCATTGTAAAGATAAAAAGTTACTGATATTCAAATCAGTTTTTATTCCTCCTGGTACAGCTGCATCGGTTTCTGAAACGTGCGAGCACAAACCGCAGTTACTGTATCACGCACAAGCAAATAAAAAAAAAAAAAGAAAACCAAAAAAACCAGGAACTTTTCTTCTGTCTCTGGAGCAGATCTGCAATAGCAGCATCGGCAACTTGGCAACACACTGCAGCGAAACCACCACAAACGTCTACAGCCTTTTTCAGGCGCAAAGGAACAGGAAAACGTATTTCCAAATAATGCAGAGCGACAGATTCCTGTCCTTTGGGCCCATTAGCAGAGGCTGCTACTCGAACGCCGCGATAATCAAGTCTACACTACAGCTAGGTATCACTCCCTCCCCCATCCATCCCACTCGTTCTACGAAGCCTTCATGAACACTGTCAGTATTACACGCACGAAAGAGCCTGGAAGACGACAAACCTTGAAACTCTCCAGGAAAGATGACTACGGAAATCCAATAAGATCTGTGCAGCTACACCCACCCCTTCCTTCCCTTCTCCCCCCACCCTCCCTTCCCAAATAATAAAATCAAACAAGTAAATAGAGCAGGCTCGGCGAGGCCGGTACCGAGAAGCAAAGCTTTCAGAGCCCACCGCGGAGGTGCGCCCCCTTCCCGGGCCGCCAGCCGGCTAGGGGCTGCAGCACTCATTCACCTTGCAGAGCTGGAAGTGCTCGGACTGGAGCGTCTCCTGGATTTCGGTCTCCCGGTTCCCCGCCTGCTGCTGCTGTGCGGCGGACGACGCCGAGGCGGCGGAGGAGACCGCCGTCAGGCCGTCCAGCACCTTCCTGATGTTAAATTTCCTCATGGTCTTCGGAGGCGGTGGCGCTCCGCGCTCCCCCGGCCTCGCCGGCGCGCTGTCACTGCCGCCCGCCCCGCAGGCGGCAGACGAGTCCCCGCCGGGGAGGGCGGTGCAGGGGCGGCCCGCGGCCGGGGAGCCACTCTCTGAGCCGTGGGGCAGCTCTCCTCCTCGTCCGCGGGGACGGCGGCGAGGCGTCAGTCCGGCAGCGCAGGGGCGCTCCTCATCGGTGCTCGCGGGCTCGGAAACGGAGACTGGAGCCAAGCAAACAGCAGCCGGTCAGCCTACCGGCGGCGCCTCCGCCAGTCCCACACTCGCCGCCCGCGCCTTACCCGCCGGGGAGCACGGCTCGCCCCGGACCCAGCCGGCTCCGCCCCGGCCGCCCCTCCCGCTGCCGGGGCTGCGCGGGCTGCCTTGCCTCGCTTCGCCTCGCTTCTCCGCGGAGTCCTCCGCGTCCCCCCGCGCAGCTCGCCTCACATTGTGGCGGCCGCGGCCGCCGCTGTCATCCGCCTCTGCGTGCGTGTACGTGTGTGTGCGCGCTTGTGCCGGTCCCCTCCCGCAGCCGCAGTCTCTCCCCCCCTCACAGGCGCCCGCCCCGCGGCTCGGCTGAGGCACCCTCCGCCTCCTTAGAACTGCGTGCGCTGCCAGCCAGTCGCCAGCGGGGCTTCTCCCGGCTGCTGCCAGCGGCGGCTACTGCCACCACCCGCTCCCACTACCATCCTCCTCCTCCTCCTCCTGCTGCTGCTGCTGCTGCTGCCACGGAGGGCACCTCCCCCGCCTCACAACGCCTCACTCTCCCTTGCCTGACAACGCGGAAGCGCAGCGCCCCAAGAAGGAGCGGCGATACCGATTACCACGACACCCTGCCTCGCCGCGGCGGGGCGAACGCGCACGCGCGCTAAGAGCGCCGGCACCCGGATGTAGCACTGTCCCTTACCCACCCCCACGCTGCGTTCCGCGCTGCTCCGGGGCCGTAATAGCGTGAGGGGTACGAGTGGGGTGTGAGGTGGGTGTTGGCCTTCGGCCGGGCGGAGCCAGGACAGGTAACAGGTGGACGGGCCGTCCCTGCCGCTGACACGGTGCTGGAGGCGCACGGGCGGCTCCCGTGTGAGCCGGGCTGCCGTGGAGGGAACCGTGGAAAATCCGGTGTGGAGCGGAAGGGGGGGAGATGATCCCCACCCCGCGGCGTCCCGGACATCGTAGCGGGTGTGAGCCGGAGCTGGGACAGCGCCGGCGGTTTACCCATGGTGCAGCGTGGCCGTGCGGCAGTGGGGCTGGTGCTGCCGGGGCAGCGCAGAGCGGCGGCGGGTTCGGGGGCGATGCGAGTCGGGCGTTTCCAATGGCAGTAACAGTTACCTGAGGAGTGAGGTCCCCCATACCCCTCTGCCGTGCTGGTGGAGCTGCGCGGGTGGCTGCTCACAGCCAGAAGCGGCTGGACTGCGGGCGAGTCACTGCCATCTGCGAAGTCACGGTCAGTCCCCGCCGTGCGAGGCGAGCCGCTGGAGTCACCACTGTCCTTCCATCCAGTCTTACGGCAGCAAAACTAATTTCAGCAGGTTGCACAAAGTTAAGCATGTCTTTCTGCTAACCACTGTCGCTCAGTATTCCTTCCTCTGCTTTGATTTGTCTTATAGTACTAGATTGTGGTTTTGGATTATCTAGTTAGTTAGTGTTTAGGTAACATACTACTATTTTCTCAGTGTTTGTTATATTATTAGTATTTGCAACCCTTTCCTGAACTTTCTTTTCAACCAAAAAGAACTGGAAGATCAGTCATGGCTTTTGGAGGGAAAACTTGTAGAGATGTGATTCAAGACCTTGCCTCATATCTTCTAGCTACAGTGTGAATGCCATAGCAGTAAAAGGCTCCACAAACATTAAAATTGTGCTTTTAAGTGGTGGTTCCAGCCTGGTAGCCAGGCATGCTTTTATTAGCACGGTAAATGTAAAAGTGCACAGAGGGATCATCATCATCAAAATGCAGCAGAGTAGTTACAATACAAGCAATCATCACATATTAGTACTGTAACTCCATGTCAATTTACAGCCATGTTGCAAGCAGGTGTGTGATGTATAGGTATTTGAAAGAAACCAAGACGTTTTAAGTGTTCTTACAGAGTAACTGAGTCATGAACTTACGGAGCTGTTCCCCTGTGCTGCCAGAACTGTTGGATGCTCTCATCATCTTGGTAAAATGTGAAAGAATGCTTCCAGAGATAACAGAAGTCCTGGAAATAAAAGAATTGGACTTAAATAAGGTTCATTAAATTTCTGATATGAAAATCAACTTAAGAGAGAAATGTGTTCATTTTCCATATGTCTTTAGCTGTCCATTGTATACATACATACAGACATGCCTAATTATAACTTTCATAGAAGAACTAACCTTGTTATTTATAGTAATATTAAACAAAAAAAAAAAAAAAACACAAAACAACAAAAACCCCACCCAAACCTCGAAACTGAATGAAGAATTAAAGGACTTTAAAAGCACCCTTTTTTTCATACTACAGCCACTATGCATTTGATCCTTGAATCCTTACTTNAAAAAAAAAAAAAAAAAAACAAAACAACAAAAACCCCACCCAAACCTCGAAACTGAATGAAGAATTAAAGGACTTTAAAAGCACCCTTTTTTTCATACTACAGCCACTATGCATTTGATCCTTGAATCCTTACTTTCACTGGACTGTATGTTTTTAGAGGAGAGGTTGATTTATTTTTCTGTTTACATTAGCATCTAACACAAGGAGAACCTGGTTCATTATTGCAACATTGTACCAGTATTTTGAAACTTTTAGGCAAACCATACACACATGATTGAGGCAGCAACATTCACTTTCCTCACACTTTCTGGTTGATGCCATTCAACAAATCAATGCTTTCTGGGACTTCAGCTCTTCCTGTAAAAAATTAGTGGCAGCCTTCCCTCTTACTGGGATGTCAGTGGGAACAGTAGTAGGCATTTTAATTTTACAGTTCTACAGTTCAGGAGACATCCCCCTTATCTCTGAGGGTTTAGCTGATGTATTTCAGAGCTTCTCTGGGGCCTCCAGCTCTTACCCAATAACCATATTCTATTTACACACGAGACCAATACTGCTAACCTCCTTATCTCATATTGACCACTCAGACCTTCTGGCTTCTGATGTCTGAAGTCTCTTGCCAGTGTTTCATACCTCAGTCCAAAGCACAAGTGTCTTGCACAGCTGGGGAAGAAGCAATCAGACCCAACTAGTTTGCAGAATCTTTTATTCCACAATGACAGAGTGCAGCTGTGATAGAGCCAACATTAGACGTTCATGAGTCTCTTAGCCCCCAGAAGCACATCTTCACTGGCTACACAAATCCCTGCCTCCAAATGAATCCACTTAGCTTTGTTCTTCTTTGTCCTCCTTTTCTTACTGATCCTGTTATTTATGGCTCCTAGAAAAGGAGAAAGAGGATTACTTGTTTCTTGATCAGTATTCCACAGGTATCACACAGGCAACCACTATTCCTAACAATGATTTGAGGCAATGGGGCATGTAGCACTGGCCTACATACCAGTGCAATCCCACAGACCATTAGTTGGTGCAGTTGTTGGATATTTTGCCTCAAGCTAGTAACTTTACAGATAACTGCAGAGTGCAGCCATCATGTGCTCATGGTTTGGGTTTTTTAATTATCATTTCTTCTTTTTTGTGGGGTAATATATCACCAGACTTAGCATGAAGAGGAAAAAGAATGATGGTAGTTCCACACAAGCCAGAATGAGTAAAATCCCACCCAGTTATAATGTATGCTAATATTTTGTGGAGTAATCCCAGAACAGTGGGTAGGTAGTGAAGTGAGAGGTCCACTCACAGTAATTCTCATTAGCTTTCACATAAGCCCCAGAAGTGTTACCCATTGCATCCAGAGAAGGCAGTGTACTCCAGGTGATCTGCACGCCATAATTATTGCACTGCTCAGCATGAATGAGAAAACAGCCACCAGAAGTGACCTTCAGATCTCTGCTTGGCCTCTAACTGCTCTAAAACTTTTGACAGTCAGTCAGTCCAGGCTTTGAAGGCTGAGATGCTTATCTTTCCTGTGAACTTCTTAATGGTGCTTAGTCACTCACACTGCAGTCAGGATTGACTGAGCCGTAGCCAAACATTTCCTTGCCATAAATAGAAAGAAGTTGGGAAACATTTCTGAACTAATCCTGCTCAGGTTGTTCTACTCAAATAAATTGGACAGGGCAGTGCAACCAAAGATCCAAGTGAGTTTTGGAATCTCTCCTGGCTGCTGAAAAACTGCTCAAGATTTCTAGACTCTGAGCTGTTGTCAAACATCTATGATTATTTTTCCCCCACAATAATCTGCCTTGATGACAAATCCTATGAAGGACTTTCAGGTGAACTTTCCGATGTTTTTGCAACTTAATTTGAATAAGCTAGAAACAGGAAGGAAATTTAGAGTATGTGTCAATCAGCTGGTGAGCTCCTAGAAAAAAGCTATGCTAGTACTTGCCATAACCACAACTGGAGATGAACTGTCCACTCTTTGTAAATTCACCCATTTCAGAAACATCCTGATTGACTATGCCTGTACTGATATGATGAGTTCCTGCACCTGGAAGCCTGTGTGGTCCTTGGCAGGCTCACAAATCATGGGCATTTTTTATTAAAGTCCTATACAATAGCTCACACCCTATCTGTGGGTGCCATGAGGCTGTATGGACGTGCATGGTAGAGAGTGGGTACATTGTACTCCTTCAGACTACACCAAGATTCCTGCACATTCAGCTCAGGTCAGTAAGAATAATGACAAGTGCATATGCTAGTTGCTGAAATACGAATTGGAGGGTCTCTGCAGCACTGATTTGCATAACTAGTATAGATAATACACAAGTGCCTATGTAGCTGTTGTGTGTTGAGCTGGAGCGTAGCAAAAGAAAGAGGCATGGCTGCTAGGAAGAATTTAAGGAATTGTTGCCAGTTGGCCACTGTGGGTCTCTTACTACTGGCCACTACTAGTGGTACGTGACAAAAAGTGAATAGGTACAGTGCACTAGCAAGGGAGAATACTTAAGGCAAAAGGAAAGAATAACAGAAGCACTATGCAGTGAAAATATGAAACTTGTCAAAGATATTGTACAGCATCCTCCTTAGTAACTCACATCCTCCTTAGTAACGAACTCACTGTTTGCATCTTTGTCCCACCACTGTCATCTTGAACCAAAGGCAGTGTCAGCTATAAAACTACACACAAAAATTTACCTTATCTAATGAAAATATGTTTTTTTTATCTATTGACCTATTCATATAGTCTCATCTTCACTGATGACACACAATCCCTTCAAAAAATGTTGTACTTTAGCATCCATCTTTTTTCATGAGATAGAAGCTCTTTAAATAAAAAATAAGTAACACCAAATAAATATTTAAGAATGTTAACACCACATCCTTTGCTTTCAAACTTACTTTCATTATTTGCAGCTGTGTCTTTAGTACCTAAGGCTGTATCATCTTAGCAGCATAGTCTGACTGATTTGGCTCCAGCCAATCCTTTCTTTTTACCACTGTCTGAAGGAGTAATTTATTTTTCTATTATCCAAATCTTTGGCCAGTGCAGGCACTTAATTAATTTTGGTTTTATGCTGTACTAAAAATGCACAGCTCTGTTTTGGTCATGCAGTCTGTCGATTTCTTCTACTTTCTGTATTGCATTTTACTTGAGCCTGGACCAGCTCTGTGTTAAGAATATGTCAACCCTAGCCTCTACCCTAGTCTACCCTATGGTATCCTATTCAACTCTACCTTGCTCTGCTCTCCAGCTTCACCTTTTTAGTTACAATAGCTTCTTCAGTTGTACTCTAAAAATTAATCTCTTGTGCAATCAAAACAGGCAATTTTGGTGGCAGAGTATTTCTTTTCTGCATGATTTTCTAGAGTATAGTGCATAACCAGTCCCAGGATCAGGGTTCACAAGTCAGAATGCTGCCTTTTATGTGTGTGTGTATGAAAAATAAACCAATAAATAGAGGATAGATTCTCTTTCCATGACATTTCTTGATAGTGTCTGCTCATTAGGTGGGAGGTGGGGTGTCTCAAAATTCCCAGTTTCTTGTCATCAATAAACACCACCATGACCAGGCAGCCACAGAAGGAGCCATTTTTGAAGTACAGTGTTGTGCATAGGCTCCTAAAATACACACCTGATATACAATGGATCTGATCCCTTGACAATTTCTTCCAGTTTTAACTACATATCTATGGATAATTTCTTTTTTTTTTTAGTGTGTATGAATTAATCTCATAATGCTTATCTCTCACTTGGACTGAACTTGTTGAGGGTTTTTAGTCTGCAGATTTATAAGAAAATCATTACTTATGTTAGTGGATTGTAATGATTTACAGGAGGAGTGTGTAATACGTACATTCAATGTTTAAGTTTGCTTAATGTGCTGTGATTGTACTTTAGATGCCAAAACAAAATTACAGGTATTTCTAATTTCTAAGGAATTTCTAATTTTAACTCGATCTATGCCCTCACTTCAACATGTAATTAACCTTATGTTTCCTTCAACACAATCTGTGTACGTTCGTAACAGTATGTACAATCTTAAACTACATCAGGAAATGACATGCTTTACTTAACTGATAGTATGGCATACTTACAATCAGTACAAAACTTGTATCATCATTTGCCTTATATTGCATTGCTTCTGCAGTTTGATCTGTTCTGAATAATACTTGTGACATATTAATGCAAAATCATAAACACAGAATAACTGAGGTGAGAAGGGATGTCTGGTGGACATCTGGTCCAATGGTCTACTCATAGAATCATAGAATAGTTAGGGTTGGAAAGGACCTTAATATCATCTAGTTCCAACCCCCCTGACATAAGCAGGGACACCCCACATTAAACCATGCCACCCAAGACTTCATCCAACCTGGCCTTGAACACTGCCAGGGATGGAGCACTCACAACCTCCCTGAGCAACCCATTCCAGTGCCTCATCACCCTAACAGGAAAGAATTTCTCCCTTATATCCAATCTAAACCTCCCCTGTTTAAGTTTGAACCCATTACCCCTTGTCCTGTCACTACAGTCCCTAATGAAGAGTCCCTCCCCAGCATCCCTATAGGCCCCCTTCAGATACTGGAAGGCTGCTATGAGGTCTCCATGCAGCCTTCTCTTTCCCAGTGTAGTAGTTTGAACCCAGCCAGGCANCCTGTTTAAGTTTGAACCCATTACCCCTTGTCCTGTCACTACAGTCCCTAATGAAGAGTCCCTCCCCAGCATCCCTATAGGCCCCCTTCAGATACTGGAAGGCTGCTATGAGGTCTCTAAGCAGCCTTCTCTTTCCCAGTGTAGTAGTTTGAACCCAGCCAGGCAGCACGTTCACCCACTCAACCCCTCCTTCCTGC
>NDXB01006827.1:1856-26068 GCA_002631895.1 Agapornis roseicollis | reverse complement strand
TCTGACCCAGGTGTAGGACCTTGCACTTGGCATGGTTAAACTTCATGAGGCTGGCATCAGCCCTCCTCACAAGCGTGTCCAGGTCCCTTTGGATGGCATCTTTCTTCCTTCATCATGAAATCTTTCACATCAAGAGAGCTAACTGGAAACTTCAGGCTTCCATCTGGCTACTAAAACTTGCATTTGAATCTCACAAGGATGCAATGGGTAAAGCACAGAGATTTCTTTATGAAGACCTGCTGGCAGCTCTGCTGTTACAAAGACCTACAGGTCACTGGTAGTGACCCGTGGTCATTATGATAGACATTGCTCCTGTTGCCGCAGGACAATCCAACAAGCCCCTTTCACAAGCAACAGGACACTTTAGAGCTTGGTGGAAGCTGCCACATGTTCCTGCAGTCTTTGAGCTTTTTGTTCCTTGGGCAAGTTTATTTTTTTAAATCCTAACACAATTGTGATAGTTCTGGCCAAAAAAACAAGGCTAATTTTGTGTCAAAAGAGCCCAATGTAATGTGTCAGAACCTAGATTCATCTGCTTATTTAAGTCTTCCACAACAAGATTTTATCCCTCGCCACCACACAGAACTATGCTTACATGGAATGGTTTGTTTATTTGCACCCAGGATAGCTAAGCAACAAGTGGGCAACAACTGCTCATGCCCTTGTAAAACTGTGTTGTATTAAGTTGTCTGTGTCCAACTTGGCTTTATTTCAGAAGATGAAAATTAATATAACCCCAAACCACAAATTTTGTGGTTCTGATGCTATAGTCACCTTTTTTTAACACACCCCCCCAAAGAAAAAAATTAATCCTACTACCACCCCGTATTGCTGACAGAAACAATCATAGAATCATAGAATAGTTCAGGTTGGAAAAGACCTTAAGATCATCCAGTTCCAACCCCCCTACCATAAGCAGGGCAGCTTTAACTTCTGATCCAAAACTTGCAGACCCTTGGCACACCTAACTCATTTATGCCTCTTTTGCCATCAACTGAAGACTCAGTTTTGATTAATCTTTATCTACCCCTCATGAAAATACATTGAGAGCAATGCACCATGATATACAATAAAATGAGGTCTTGCCAGAGGACGTCTGTGGTATGTGACAAGCTGTAGCTCTGCATAGGGGGTCTAGCATATTACAAAGCCAGGCATACCATGGAGCCCCATGGTGTGGTCTTGTCAGGCCATGCAGTTCAGTGTTAGGTTGGTTCATCTGCCCCTGTATTACAGTCCTAGAACTGGAAATACATAGGAGCACAATGAATGGATACATGAGCCTCTCGGACATGTTCAATTGGGTAGAACCACATTTATTAGCCCAAGCCCACTGCTACTGCTGCAGCCAGAAGATGCCATGAGGATGATGCAGCCAACTTCAGGAGCAGGGTTAAGGGGATATAACAGAGAACAAATCTTGGCATTTTTTTTTCAAGTATGACTTGCCTACAGAATTGTTGGTAATCATTACTGTATATTGGATGCGCTTGAACAAGTTTTATTTCTTGGTTTTTTGGGCTACAAATTACTGTAAAATACAAATTGAGATATTCTGTCGATATGTCAATTTTCTCTCTGGCTTTGTTTGGATTGGTTGTTATGCCTGGTTTCTAACAAAGCATAACTTTCAGTCCACATTCATGTCAGCAATGGTTTTATTTGAACCAGCAATTCTTCTCAAGGTGCCTCACAGGGTGATGACCCTTAATTCCAGACATCCCAGATTTGATTAAAGCCACATGAAACGAGCTCATCTTTGTAACCCTGCGCTAGTATATTGCCTCCTTTCCTCAAACACACAAAAAGCTTTTACTAAGATACACTAACTCCTCTTTTTCCTAAACTTTGTCTCCCTATCACAGTTCAAGCCCCAAACCGGGTACAGAATTATGAAGTCCATTAGCAGCTAGATCACAAACAAGATCAAGAATGAAGTACAGAGTGCCACATTCCTTTAAGAAAGCCATTTTGTGAGACATAGGTTCTATGTGTGTATTATATGTATTCTATCAATATATTTTTAAGTGAAACAAACTAATTCTAACACTTATAAATAGAGGATCTCAGTATCTCAGGAGTAATGAAAGTCTATTTTGCTTCAGACACACCACCATCATACAGAGCAGGCAGCATGGAGCCTATGTAAAGCTTTGACTAGTGACTTGCGAGTTAGGCAAGAAGGAACCTTTCAATTTTGTCTCCGTAAAAGCAGACATCTTCATCTGTGCCCTCCCACAAAAGATATATGTGCTGCCAACAAGGACAATTACTACAATCACAAGTGTTCCTCCTGAACGAGGAGCAGAGCTGTTTTTGATGTAAATTCAGGAATGAAATCGTCTTCTCCTATGAGATCTCTTGCTCCCTTCTTCAGAAGTAAACCGCCTTTTATCTTCCCTGGGGTTATAAGGCAATGAAATCATACACTTCAAGGCAGTGGCTATTCCTGTCCCTCCCGAAAGTAGCAGGCTAGAAGGGTGAAGAAGGGGAAAAAACGAACAGAGAAGACAAAAGCAAACCCACAAAGCTCTTTGAGGAATTGGACAAGTCATATGAAAGAAAAAAACCCAAACAGAACAGGCAACACATGACTGCTACCACAAGTACCTGTACAATCATTAGACAGGAGCTGCGAGGAACTATTCTGGATCTGTTACCCATTTTAAGACAAAATCAATAAGTACAATACAGGGCTGTTCAACCCAAGACAGACTATGGCCCTAGTCACATACAGGGACACAGAGCACCTAAAGCCAATCAAAAAGCCTCACTGTGTATTCTTTTTCCCTGTGGTTGATCACTACCTTCATTACTACCGTTTTCTTTTGTTTGGAGGGCAAAAGAAATCTTGCTGGTTTGGTGTCTGTCTTGCTCTCTCAGGCTCTCAGACACAGTCTATTAAAAGTGGGCAAGATCTTTAATGATCATAGTTTTCCAATTCCATTTAAATTACCAACCCCCTTTTCCCTTTTTTATATCCACATTAACCCTGGGATTAAAAAAATCAATCAATCAATCAATCCTACCTAGCTCTTATCTTTCTAACGGATAAAGAAATCAAGCATTTCTGAAGCTTAGAGTATTAGCAGATCCCCAAATCCATCATTTGCTAATAAAAGACAGACTAGGGACAATGTGGGCCCTTTCTGGAAGCTATCAGAACTGGCTATGCAGGATTTGGAGAAGGCTGAGGATATGAACGACTTCTTTGCCTCGGTCTTCTCTGACAAATGCTCCGACCACACCACCCAAGTCTTGGAAGGCAGATGCAGGGACTGTGAGAATGAAGACCTTGCGACCACTGTAGGAGAGGACCTGGTTCGAGACCATCTTAAGAACCTGANTGCTCCGACCACACCACCCAAGTCTTGGAAGGCAGATGCAGGGACTGTGAGAATGAAGACCTTGCGACCACTGTAGGAGAGGACCTGGTTCGAGACCATCTTAAGAACCTGAACATGCACAAGTCCATGGGACCTGATGAAATCCATCCACAGGTCCTGAAGGAGCTGGTGAATGAAGTTGCTAAGCCACTGGCCATCATATTTGAGAGATCATGGCAGTCAGGTAAAGTTCCCGACGACTGGAAAAGGGGAAATATAACCCCCATGTTCAAGAAGGGAAAAATGGATGACCCAGGGAATTACAGAGCAGTCAGTCTCACCTCTGTGCATGGCAAAACCTTGGAGCACATTCTCCTGGCAGGCATGCTAAGGCACATGGAAAACAACGAGGTGTTTGGTGGCAGCCAGCATGGCTTCACTAGGGGGAAATCCTGTCTGACCAATTTGGTGGCCTTCTACGATGGGGCTACGGAACTGATGGNACCTCTGAGTCTCCTTTTCTCCAGGCTAAACAACTCCAGTTCTCTCAATCGCTCTTCATAGGGCTTGTGCTCCAAGCCCCTCACCAGCCGCGTTGCCCTCCTTTGGATGCGCTCAATCATTTCCACATCCTTCTTAAACTGAGGGGCCCAGAACTGGAAAACTGTAGATCATGGCACTGTTGTTTGAGCTGTCTGGACTGTGAGTTAGCGTTTTTCTAGCCTTGTCATTATTTAAACTATTCCACTTGCCTTGTCAGCCTTTGCAGTAGAAGACTAATTCTTAATTTCTCTGGCAGTTTCTTTGTAAAATGGCTAAATGCTATGGCAGAAAATGGCACGCTTTGTTGTGCCAGTGGTAACTGGAGACTTAATGTTTCAGGCATGAAGGAATAGAAGGGAAAGACCCTAGGAGAGCAGGCTAAAAACCCTCCAGGAAAAAAAGCCATCTCCTCTCAGGGAGACATAGAGTCATAAAATAGTTAGGGTTGGAAAGGACCTTAAGATCATCCAGTTCCAACCCCCCTGCCATGGCAGGGACACCTCACACTAAACCGTGCCACCCAAGGCTTCATCTAACCTGGCCTTGAACACTGCCAGGGATGGAGCACTCACAACCTCCCTGGGCAACCCATTCCACCCTCACA
This sequence comes from Agapornis roseicollis, assembly GCA_002631895.1. Taxonomy (NCBI): domain Eukaryota; kingdom Metazoa; phylum Chordata; class Aves; order Psittaciformes; family Psittacidae; genus Agapornis; species Agapornis roseicollis. Next base: position 21,595 of record NDXB01006827.1, on the reverse strand, counting down.
GGAAAGAGTTTCTTCCTTATATTCAATCTAAACCTCTCCTGTTTAAGTTTGAACCCGTTACCCCTTGTCCTGTCACTACAGTCCCTAATGAAGAGTCCCTCCCCAGCAGCCCTATAGATGACCTTCTAATTTCCAGTCAGTGTGGAAGGAAATGTTACAGAATCCTAAAGGACTCAGAAAAGGTAAAATATTGTGATCTGTAGCACCAGCCTCTGGCTGAAATGGCAAAATGAAGAGCCCCAGGCTTTCTGGCCCTTGTTTTGTGCTGGGTGTAACCCAGCTGACATTGCTCCTTAGAAGATCCAATACCCATAACCTGGAATGACTGGACACTAGAGCAACAGAAATTTGCGTATGAATTTAGACCTAAAAGACTCAATGCAAGTACTTGAAGGCAGCATTTGGGTAATTCCCACCTGTTCTCAGGCAAATCAATAATGAGCCCTGCTCCAGAGGTGCTTAACTAGGTGCTGCATGGAGTTGTATTTGTACTGAATAGCAGTAAACTCTTTAATGTGTGGAGGAGGACTGAGCACTCACTAAGTAAATGGAAAGCTACACATAATGAATGCTGTGATGCAAGCTGTTACCTCAATAGTAAGAGTTTCCATGCTTTTTTTTAAGCAGGTGTATAGTAGCAATCTGCTGTTTGATCCTCTTTGCAACCAAAACACTTAGCACAAAAAGTGTGCGTAACTACCAGCTGTCAGGAATTTCCACGTTCTTACCACATGCCACAAAACACCTTTGCTTGCTTCTGTTCTTGTCTGTGTCCCAGTAATCCACTGATTGCAGTACCTCTGACTTACAGCGACACCCACTGCCATGAGCAACCTGCTCTAGTGGAAGGTGTCCCTGCCCGTGGCAGGGGGTTGGAACTGGATGACCCTTAAGGTCCCTTCCAACTCAAACAACTCTATGATTTTCTTTGTCCCACTTGATTCTTAGTAGCTTTCCTAGAATATATCCGGTTTCCCATTTTCTTCCTGAACCTGGATATATTGCTAAAGACAAAAAAGAAATGCCCCTCAGGCCAGCAGTTGGAACCCGCATGGTATAAATGAGCCAGTCCCAAAGTCGATAGGCTTTTTGTACCATCCATATGATGCTTTAATCTCTTTTTATCAAAGCTCCTTTACTGTGCAGGTGCAGTGTGACATCTGCCTTCAGGGTGAGGAAATGCATTGCTCAGTTTCAGAACTGATACAAAATGCACTGTAAATGACACATCGTTCAGCGATGGCAAATTAGGATGTATGTTTGGAAATGTGTGATTTGCTTTGTGTTGAGGGTTACATGGCTAAAACCTGGACTTGCTGGAGTACCAACATTTGCTCACCATGGCCTTGATCCATTAGTGGGGGGCTTGATCCATTGAGGATCATTGGGGACTGAATTCTGGGCCTGTTTCTGATAACATCCCTAATTCAAATCTGGAACTGTTTGCAGCTTGTACCAGAGACAGATTTTATTGAATCAAGTGACTCCTCTCCCCCTGTTAAGTCCTTTTTAGAGCTTGTTTCTCCCATGTCCTGACAAGAAATTGGTGGCTTAGGGCCAAATGGAGGTTCAGGGTAACTCACCAGTGTGAAAGGCTAATGGAAACCAGTGATCCCACTGCTTAAACTGAAAAACAAAAATTAGGATGAGGCTGAGTGCTTTGGAAAATGATGTCAGTGAAGTGCAGATGTGTTTGAATATAACCGTAACTCTGATTCCCTGTTTCTCCCTCCCTGCAAGCTTTTGGAATGATTTGAGTTTGCAGCAGGTCTCTTACAACAATAATTTAAAAGTTATCTTTCATGATTTGTCTTTCATTAGTGTTTCTGTAGTCACTTTGCATTATCTCTTCTTACACAAGAATATCTTTCTTAGTCATCTCATTTTTAACAGAGTAGTGGTTTGGTTGGTTTGGTTTGAGTTTTTTAGGGTTTTTTTTTTTCCAGATGCATACTGCATAATTTTATTGTTGAATGGGTGGTATCATTCCTCTTTAGAGGAACAGGGACTGGGAACACACTAGTGAATTAAGCTGTGTCAGGAAGTAAATGTTCCTTTAAACGCTGCTTGTTGTTTTCACTGTGTGTGAGGGAATGCACCACTCATGCCTGGAAAGAAAAGAGATACAATTCAATTTCCTGCCTGTTCCCATCCTTTACTCTCAAAAGCAGATGGATTGCTCTTTGGGGGCAGGTGAGTGTCTCCTCCTTCTGCAAAGGCTTCCCTTTGGTTTGTGATGGCAGGGGGTCACTTCTTACTTTGCTGGAAGAAGGCAGCATCTCCTCACCAGGCATAAGGCAGTGTGTGATTACTTGCTCTCCAGGAGCTTGAGAGTCCTTCAGACCAAGAGGGCAATAGCAGTGCTGTCTCTGCAGCTCCCTGGGCACAAACCACACTCCCTCCATCCTGAACCTGCCTTCAGTGTGGTACATGGGCTTTGGGGAACTGCTGCATGGGAATGGCTTGGCTCAGCAGTCTCATCTTGGGCAGAGTGACAAGACAGTGCATGGGGTTGTTGCATATCAAGAGAAGTTGCATGATTGCTCCCGTTTTATTCTTGCTTATTCTATGAGAACCTGGCCTCTTCTCTTTGTTTTCCAAACGTGTTTGTACAAAACCCGAGAAAGCCCATGCGCTCCTAGTTGTGTGTTCTACTTTGCTCCCACAATTGCTAAAGTCGAAGTAAAGAAAAGTATTTGTGCAGTTCATGAAGGAGACCTTGAAATAGGAGCCAGTGGGGCTGGGGAGCAGTAGTGGGTGAGAACAGAGACAGCAGGTAAAGAAGAGGAGGCAAATTCTTTGGTGCATGTGTGAGGAAGGGCAAGGCTGACAGAGGGCACCTGTGTTGCCATGAGTTAATGAGATGATGTGTCATCTGGAAGCTGGAATAGATGAAATAGAGAGCTGTTAGGGATCAAGACAGCTAGTGAGGAGAGAGCAAAGATAAACAGCATTAGGGCTCAAACTGTTTGGGGCACCTTGTATTTAGAGAGTGTTAACTATGGTTTGAATCCTGATACTCACGGAGTAAAACTCTGCTCAGCAGAGGTGGCTTCACTGAAGTCAGAGACCTACTCAGGGGTGAGAACCAGCTGCATGCAGGAACATCTCAAGATATAAAAGCTTAAAGCAAATACCAATTTATGCTCCTCCAGGTAAGGTTTTTAAAGTCGCAGGAGTGGGGTTGGCTACAGGAATAACTAATCACATAAAAGAAAGTTTTAACCTGCTTGTGTTGTTTACAGCTATTGATTTTGGTTTGCTAAAAGAGCAAACACATCAAATGTTTCTGAGATGGGAAAGCCAGCTGTTGAACCGAATTTCTGAAACTCTTTTTCTCTGCTGGGGGACTATTGATAGGTTGAACTGTGCCTTGATAATGCTCAGTTTTACCTGTGGACAAGATAAATGAAAGCGCCAGAGTCCCTAGTTCTTTCTCATTTTTGTTTAACCTTAGTTGAATTTATATGGATGGCAGTTTGATCATCTGCTCATCTTGCACAGGGAAATCGCTGCATCTTTAAGCAAAAAGCACCCTCTAAATTGCAAAATCTATTAGAAGCTCTGCAACTCTTTCAAGCAGATGGTAAAGCCTTAGTGCAGGTCAAGCACAGCAACAGCACATCTTTGTTGGCAAAACTCTGCATGTTGCCTTTACGATACAGGTGTACTATGTAGCATCTTGTGACTCAAAGGATTCAGAGATCTTTCCAGGTTGGCATGACAGTGGGGGTCATGTGAAATCAGGGAGTTGCTATCCCTGTTCCTTAATAGGGAGAACAGTCCTCCAGTGTTGGGTGTTTGACACTGCAGAAAGACAGTTACTTGCCTTAGGGCCTTAGTCATCTATGGTCAAATCAAGAGTAAGAGAACTTGGTTTTCCTATATTAAAACCTCTTAAGAGGGAGGCTCCTGCTTTACGCACCCGTTGCTGAGGTGGGCACACTAATGTGTACCTGTGTGCGTGAGAGAGAGAGGTTGCTTGATTTTTTTTTTTTTCGGACATTGTTTTTCTTTCTGTCAACTCATGGACGGCTCTGGTCTGGGAATTCCGCTGCACAGAACAAGGGGAGGTAGCAGAGGACCTGGTCAAGAAGAAGTGAACAGAACAGAAGGAGAGAGAACTGAAGATCTGAGAAAGACAGGAGTTTTGTCTTCTTTTAAAATAGGAAGATAAGAGCCAGGAGAAAAGGCTGACTTCTGCGTAATTCTTGTGCTTCAAAGCCTACTAGGTGATACCATGTAGGCTCCAAGGAGGGTGGAATCCAGATGAAAGAAGTAAAAGAGGGTTATTTTGTAACATTTCACCATGTCTTAGAGAGACTTTGTACAAGGCAGGTAGTGACAAAAAGGGGGAATGGCTTTAAGCACAAAAAGCGTAGTTTTAGATTTCACATTAGGCAGAAGCTCTTCCCTGTGAGGGTGCTGAGGTGCTGAGCAGGGTGCCCAGAGAAGCTGTGGCTACCCCATCCCTGGCAGTGCTCAAGGCCAGGTTGAACACAGGGGCTTGGAGCAAGCTGCTCTAGTGGAAGGTGTCCCTGCCAGGAGGCTGGAACTGGATGAGCTTTAAGGTCCCTTCCAACCCAACCCTTTCTATGATTCTGTGAATACTAATTTAAGCAAGGCCAGGTGCAGGAACACGCTGCCTTAAATGAAAGTGTTGTGTACTAATCTGGAATCTCCAGCACATATGGTAGATAGGGTGGCATGGGATTGGTGCAGTGACTCAGACCACATTTGAACATCCTGTCTCATATTTTCTGTTGCTGATAATGAAGTGTTTATTATGGACAGAGCTTGTAAATGAAATAGAATATTGATAGTCTTTGTGGCCAACACTTGGCTCATTTAGATAAAGATACATTAGGCGTACTTAGGATTTTCTCCCACCCTCATAAACCATGTTTCTATGAAGAATTTCAAAGGGTGATAATTTCCAATTAAGCAGCAACATTGAAAAGGATCACTTGCTATAGTGAGATTCACAGCTGCTGAATAGTTCTTTGGGCTTCTTTTTTCCATTGAACCATTTTGAGAACAAAGAGCAACAGATACAATGTGTAACGTATTACCATATGAACAAGACTGTGTCTTGGGGTTTTGCTTATTTGTCTCTTGTTTGAACCCAGGACAGAATGTTTTCTTAAAGCAGACTTTGAGAATAAACTCAGGTGTGCTAAATCTAAGGTTCTCTTTATTCAATGCATAGGTTTTAACAAGGAGAATGGTCCCAAAGAAGAGGTCATTACTTTTGCTCAATAAAGATTAAATGGTTTGGCTAATGATCAGGGGTTGGCAAAATGCTTCTGTATTAGCATTACTGTGAAGGGGGATGTAATGCAGTTAGATAGGAGGTAACTGAAACAAAACAATTTCTACTTGATTTCTGTGATTTCACTTCTGAACTTCAAACTTTAAATCCTGTCTCTCTTCTTCAAAATGAAAAATATGTACCAAAATGAGAGGAAAAAGTTCTTTCATTTTGCCCTTTTAGGACTATTTATCTTTGTAACACATTGAAATTTAAGGCCGAAAGCAGTAATTTTGTCACATTTTGATAAAAACGGTCGTCTTTGTAACTGAAAATTAGATATGGACAAATGGTACTAAAAAGAGTTTTGAATAGCCCAGAAGCTTGCAGGTTTTCCTAAAACACCAAGCAGCCCCAAATCTGGGGTCTGAAGTCCCTACTGAGACTCGACTTTCCCATTCACTTTAAGCCATTCTCCCTTTAGGAGACCTTAGGGAACTGTCATAATGCTGTTTCAGAGGTAGCCAACATGAACTGTTTCTGCTTAACACAAAGATCTATAAATGAACTACCTTCAGATAGGTCAGCTGTGACCAGCAGGTGAATGGCATTGTCTCAGTTCCCTTTTCCGTCAGACCTTCTTGTGGAAGAACATCAAAACTAAGGTTTTAGCACATAAGTGTCTTCCATGGGGAGAGCAAACAGGTGAGAGAGATCTGATGTTCTACTGGTATTACATGGAATTGGGTGTCTCTATATAATTTAATACTCCAACTTTATATTCCCCAAAGCATAGCATTAAATTATGGACTTCCTTATATTAGAAATCTTCTGGAAGGATAGGTTTACATCCAGTAAATTGACAGTTTTACAGTTTCAGTCTCGTGTTTTGCTGCTATCCATTGGGTTTTCAGGTCCTCATTAGCTTTGCATAAAACTGTCAACTCATGTAGGCTTTGAATTGGGTCCTCACATAACATGCACACAAACCTTGTGGGTTTGCTTCTACTTTTCCTATTATAGGGATGATTTAGATGTGGATCATCTCGGGACTTCAGTGAACTAATGGCATTACATTCCTCAGCTGCACTGTCATCTGGAACGCAGTGGCATAAGTGTATATCCTCAGGAGAACCTAAGAATATAAAATTTTCAGTGCAAATTCGCAGTAAGAGGCAGATGGTGGTGGGGTTTTTTCTTATCTCAGAGAGAGGAATAGAGGACACCTTGAACACTGATACAGCCTGGCATTTTCTTTCCCGTGGGCACATCATGGATGATACAGAGGCTGTGTATTTTAAGCGAAGCCTCTGATTCAGTGTGCAGCCTTGCTGTGAGGAGGGTTGTCAACACTGAAGTTCATTCTCCTTGAGAGCGTACACAGGGTTTTTGTTCAGTAAACTCTGGATTGCCTCCCACAAATATTTTTACTTGAAGATTTCATCTGAAGTTTCTCTTATAGCCTCATTAAAGGGGGGATTTGAAATCACTACACTTGTTTCTTCATCTCTTTTATGCACTGGGAAACTACTGCTATGCCATTGTCATTCGTAACCAGTCTCTCTGCATACCGATGCTGATTTACATTTTTTTTTCAGGGAGAATAGTATTGGCTTTGCATTTGCATTTTGTAAGAGAATTCAGATGAGAAATCCCATTTTGCATGCAGAATTAGATTTCTAGTCTGGTTTGGTGCTGATTCTGGCCATCCATATAAGCTTTCCCTGTGTCTTGCAATGGTTTAACGTGTCATTTCATCCAGATAGGTAAAAGCTTTCCAAAATTATTGTTTCTGGTGATTCTTTTGAAAATGTTAATTCACGCCTTCTATGTTATATAAAGAATGCAAATAATGTATTTTGTTCTTCCTTATGGTTTTTTTTCCTACTTTTTTTTTTGTCCAATATGAATAACAAAAGAAACATGCTTGACAAAATTATACCATATCCAATCTTTTATGTCTGTATGATGGCTTATAGTAGCTGACCTTTCTTCTTGACACTGGAAGATACAGCGAAAGAAAGTGCCTAACAAGAATATTATTTCAATTTCAGGTTTACTTTGTGTGGGAAGATTTTGGGGATCAAGATTAGTCTTGATGTAGGTAGCAAAATTTCTTCTTCTAAAGGAGGAGTGTGCTGTACTATCAAAACTGCCTTCAGGTTCATTCTTTGCAATATGAAATGAAGCAGGTAAGGCCACATCTGCTTCTCGCTAATTCTGCATTTCCAGTTTCTTGAGGAAACTTCCACTGTAAGTTAACCACTGCCCAAATCTGAGAGTAAAAATAGTGGAAAAGATATGAGGGTCAGTCAGATACAAAGGGTCATAAATGAAATATTGATTTTACCTGCTCACAGTGTTTTAGACAAGCAATTCCAAGATACTGGTGTAATTTCAGTGTTTTAAAGTATTCACTTAACTTGGGCCAGTTTCAGAAGATGCACCTATTTCTCAAATTGCCTTATGGTACCTTTAAAGAATGGCCTATCAAACCTTCTTTCATGTTCAGATGAAATATGAAATACTTTCTTTGGACCATTTTCCCTGATGCTGTGTTTAGCAGTTTACTATTAATATTGTTTGCTTGAATATCTATTGAACAGTTTATCTGTTAAGAGCTGTGGCAATGGTCTATACACAAGAGTACGTAGCATGAACTTTTGAGCATCTGTATGTTATCAGGAGATTAAAGAGCAGTTCCACATGCATTAGGAAATTGGGTGACATGGTCGAGTGTGAGGTGTCCCTGCCCATGGCAGGGGGGTTGGAACTAGATAATCTTAAGGTCCTTTCCAACCGTAACTATTCTATGGTTCAATGATTAAATTGTATTTACCATCTCAGTCTTTTCTTCTCTGGTTTCTTGTTTGTCCCTCTTTTTGGTAGGTATTTCCAAACAACTTTTAGACCAACATTATTCTCTTGAATAGTTCAGATAATTTCTCAAGAAGGTGTTGGTGCAAGTTTAATTGATTCAGGAGTTTATGTATTGTGATATTCTAGTTGTCTTTCAGTGAAATTGGAGCTTCTGACTTTTATGAGATCTGGAATTTTCTTGAAGCATGAAAGTTTTTGTTAGACTATGATATAAAATGCTTGTGTGGAAATCTATTCCAGACAGCTAAGGAACGCTGTGTGTTTTAGTAGCATGAGAATGAATCTATTTGGTGCTATTTAAAGCAAGGGTGTGATTAATTTTTTGATGAGTTCCAAGGCTACTGCAAGTCCAATTTAGGCAAACAAAATCTGAAATATAAATGTGTTAGCTGAAAATATTTAATCATAGACATGCTTGTTGCTTTACACTTGCAGGTTGGCTTGAATTATTAATGCATATTGTTAGGTGGAAGCAGAAGAGGCAATAGCACTCACTTGGGCTGTGATCAGGAGTATAGTCTTGCTGGTGGCCAGTAGCAGCAGGAGACTGTTTCTCCTTATTTGCTATTTTGGCACAGCTGACCACCCTTTTCTGAATATTGCTTCCTTGCCTGACCCACATCTTGCTCACTGTACGGCAGGGAGCGGTGATGGCACGCAGGCTGCTGCTGGCATTCAATCAGCAATGCCAGATTAAAATAAGAGCTTTATTTAATCTTTACAGTCTGAGCCTTGTGCAAATGTGTGTGTTTTAATGCTAATAAGGGTGTTGGGTTGGGTCTTGTCATTTTTTTCTGTGTAGGAATAGAGTCAGCATGCTACTAAAGTTTGTCCAATGACAATGCTGAGTGGCAGTTAAAATCACAGGCAGTTGGGGTATTCCATCAGGTTTGTATCTTTTTATCTTGCTTGTGTCAGAATTCAGTGTTGCAGCAATGGAAAATATGAAATGAAGACGTAAGAAGCCTAAAGTCAGTGCACGTTACGCTGAATTATTAAACAATATAATTTTAAACCTTCAGAAATAAAATTGATGGTGAAGCCTCTCCATTTCACATAATCGGGTAATGGATGCAGAGAAAGGTTGGCTGTACACCCTTTCAGTTACTTTGCCTTCAATTATATTTTGATGTATATGTTTGTTTGAAGTATAGGACACTGGTAGACAAGGTACAGTGAAGTATGGTTAGTGATGCAGACACTGTACTTAGAAAGCAATGAAAGAAGATGGTATTTGAAAGGCAACTTGATGCAGTATATGATGAAGAATAGCTGGCATGGTGTCTGTAGGGGTTTGATCTTTGAGACTCAGCTCAGCATCAACAGTTGGGGTTTCCATAGGCAGTGTTTGAATGAGAGATTTTAGTAACTAATTGCATCTTCTGGGGAAGAGCCACAGTCCAGAGCAAGCTCCAGGGTTTGTCAGTCTGGAAACCAGGATCCAACCCAGCTCCAGGGCTGGCTCATAGCACCATGGGAAGGGCTTGTGGATCTCCAGGAAATTCCTGTTGTCAGAGACCAGATGCCAATACAATGCAAATATATGAGTGCAGAGAGCTTGGGTTCCTTCTCACTGTGGAAAAGACAAGACTAAGGCACAGGCAGCTACACAGGTAGCTGCCTATGTTTCAGCATCTTATTTGATTTGTGAGTATTTTTACAAATTGAAGACATTCAAAACAAGGAGTTTATCAGGAAAAATTCAGGATTAACATTATGCACTTTAGTGCTTTTTTCCACTTTTTTTTCTTCTCTTTTGGATGTGTGCCCCCTAATCACATGTTTTTACTGTTACCCAGTAATAGTAGATGTGTGCCCAGAGCACAAAGCAAAGCTGGTTAAATGTTACATTATTGCTTTAGCTGTCATTTTCCAAACAGAGAGCACAAACCCAAGAAGAGCAGGAAATGAGAAGTATGAACTTCTTCCTGATTCTTCCCCCAGCGGCATGAAGCCATGTAGCCTTGTCAGGAAAAGGTCGCCTAGATTTTAGTTGAAATGATGACAGCAAGTGCTTTGATGTTTGGGCTCTTTTCTCTTGGTTTTCACTCAGCATGGTGCTGCTTCTGCTTGTGGAGCCTGGCCATAAGGCAGCACAATGAGTACCAGAGCTTCTGGGCTTGACAGAATGGGAAAAGAATGACAGGAAAGAGAAGAAAAAATCATATCCTAAGTGAGGGTTGTAGGAATATTAAATCTAGCACATGACAAGAGTTACTCCAAACCAAGCAGTCTTGAATATGAATCACTGTAATGAACTCTGCGTGGAACTGTACCTGAGAACAGTCTGGAAGCTTAGTCTAGTGAGAATACAGTTGCTCTCCTGCCTCTGTCTCTGACTCTCTGACACCACTTTACTCCTACTGTATTTACTGATACTCTGGGGTTGTTTTGTTTTTTTTTTGCTTGTGGTCGTGGTTTTTGGAACTTAAGAATTTGTTTCTAAAAGGATTGATCTCTTCTTTTATTCTTTTCCCCCCTTCTTCTCCCCTCCCCGAAGTGGACATTAAGATTTAAAATGTTTATGTTTTTAAAGTAAGCTTTAGATTTCACAGAAACACAGAATGATTGAGGTTGGAAGAGACTACCAGAGGTCATCTGGTCCAACCTCCCTGTTTAAGGAGGGTCACCGAAAGCACATTACTCAGGATTGTGTCCAGACAGCTCTTGAATATCATCAGGGAAGGAGACTCCACTGTCTCTCTGGGCAACCTGTTCCAGTGCTCAGTAAGTATTGGTGATTGTGTAACTTAGCTTTTGGCTAAAATTCAGGGAAGGCTTTTGTTTGTAGAGAAATGGTTTCATTTTCCTTGTGTTTCATTTCTGTGTGAACTCTTTAGAGAGATGTTACCTGCATGGCTTTTGCTCAATACTGAATCAATGCACTGAGAAAAGAATAACATTTCCTAATTCATCAGCACATTGGCTCCTTCGTTGCATTCTCATATTTAATAGCTTAATGAGTCCTGCTCTGCTTAGCTGAGATCTCTATGATACTTACAGCTCAAAGCAGAGCGATTAAAGAAGTGCAGCAGTTTTGTAGGAAACATATAATTACCTCACTAGATGTAAACTGATTTTTAATCCGAGATCCATAATCCAGTCAATATGGAAGTAAGCTGCCAGCTCCAGCATTGGTGAACCATTTATGTGAGGACTACTAGGCTTCTATGTTCTTTGTGTGATACAGGTGGCATAGAAGTCAGGTATGAGGTACTGTAGCTTATGAGCCTTTCTTGAGTACACAGACAATTTAAGAATAGCAACTATGGTTTTCTTCACAGCATTTGTAAAATTAAAGCTTGTTCCTTGGCTGGAAGTATGCATGAAAAATTGTGAATCGCCAATGACAGAAATAAAGAGCCAAAAGGGAGGATTTTGGGGTGAAATTCCTAAAAATAGGCTCAATCCTAGAAAGTGCTGAGAACTGCTACAGAAGGCTGACTGCTCTTGCTAATGTTTGTAGCCGCATGAATGTGCAACTATAGCAGCAGCTTAGAAAGCACCTTCAGATCTCTTTCATTCCACTTGGAACCACAGAATATCCTAAGAGCAGGTGACATTCTTCATTGTGCTGATTTAAAGCCCTCTACACTGCTGCAAATTTAAAATACCAGTGTCAGGAGCTGAGCCTTTCAGTTTTAGACTGATAATTACTTAAGGATAGACCTATTTTTAATAGTTCAGAAGCCCCTTAGCAAGACCAGTGTCCAACTCCAAAGCAGAAAACTATGATGGACTGACAGGTGAATTGCTAAACAGAGCTGCAGATGACCAGAAGAGAGATGTCTACAGTGCACTGTACTTGGTATACAGCAGCAGTTGCATGCAGTCCTGATGACACAAGTACAAACACACGGGTGGGAGGGAGTAGTCTGGGAAGCAGATAGATCCCTGAGCTAGCAACCTGCAGCCATACAAAGCCATGGGTTTGTTAAATATGTTTTTGCAGGACAAGAGAGGAAAAGAGAAGGCACATAAAATATTGTATGATTCTGTGAAATACAGATTGTGCATTTTGTTGCTGGCAACTGGTATGTTTTTAGTAATGCTGAGACAAAAATATGTTAGCCAAATGTATCTAGCAAACCAAGCAATTCTGTGCGTATCTACCATATATTATCACATATACATTACTACCAGCTCTCCAAGTCATTCATTAGGCAGGGTTCTCTTATGTGTACCTTATGCTGGCAGGTTAATTATGGTTACCAGGTTACTGAATCAATAAAGGAGTGGGGAAAACAGATTGCATACCTAGAAGAAATTGTGTAAATTTAGAAAAGGAACAAAGGGGATATAGTAAGGAAGTTTAAGAGTAGGTGTCATAAATTTGAATGTAGGCAAAAACGTGGTTTCATTTCAAGATCTGTGTGGAAAAAAATTAATTGCTAATTGCAAGAAATCATCGAATAGGAATAATAAAGTTATGCTTTTGTTCCCCAGGTATTGGTACTCTCTATAAATGTATTTCCTTTTTATGATCTCATCTTAGTCTGCAAGAATTGCATCTGTTCTGAGAGTCCTTTCCCCCACCTGAATTTGCAGGACTAGACATGGTGTGATAAAATATGTGCTTCTCTTCTGCAAAAAGCTTCAGGTTTTGTTATCTCAAAGCAAATATCTTCCTTTTTGTGTTTGTCTCACAGTGATAGGAAGTATTTATGTTTACCAAACAAGAAAGTACAAATATAACACAAATTGTTTCTATAACTTCTGTTTTGTTAGACTGAGTTTTATAAGACCATACTCACTAATGATGAGTCCTAAAATTGCTCTCTCAAGTCACTAAAGGTACATAGTTCACTGGTTCCTAACAAAAGAGACACCATTTAAAATGAAGGACATCCTTACTCAGAAAGACTTTGGTTTCTTCATTCACATTGCCTATAAGAAACTCTTTTCAGAGATATCATGGACTGATGATATGCTGTTGATACAACTCTTCCTCAGCATAGCTAGAACTTAAGTGTATTTACTCTTGCTGTAATCTCAAACACTACTGAACTGAACATATGCTGCTCCCAGTAACTTGGGTAGCAATTGGCAGTGGCAGTGAGTTCCCCTTCTGTACTTTTCCACTAAGCAGCACAATGAAACAGTTGATTTTCTGGTTATGTCTCCATTCCCTTGTTCACTGAATGACATTGTGTTGTATCAGAAAGGAATTTGACTGATAGTAAAGGTGGTAATTTGACAGAGTGGGCTATTTCTGAGGAGTGGAGTTTAACACAGAATAGTCAGGTTGGAAAGGTTTTGATTTCTTGTAATGTCAAGGAGAACAGATTCACACAGTGAGCAGGTGCTGCAGTGCACTTGCACTCCAGTGCTCTTAGTGCCATGTCTTCTAGTAATAAAAGCATGGAATGGTACCTTGGGGCTCTCCAGCTGAGCAGGATGGCCAAGTCTCCTCTGCTTCCATTTGTGCTGGCTGGAAAAGCTACTGCTCCCTGTTGTGTATCACAGCATCTTTGCTGAGGTGTTGGTCCTCCTGACTCATTAGAGCTCAGCTATCTGCCTTGGTGACCATTTCCTAGTCTGGCTCAGGTCACAGAGGCAGGATTGACTAAAGGCCTATAGATAATGTCTTTACTGATCTAGGTCTTCTTAACATAAGTAAGCTAGAGATTACTTCCATGTGCAGCACATATGGCAAAATCAAGGGGTGTCCAATAATGGGATGATAAGCTTTGGGTCAGAAGAGAAGGTGTGCACAAGACCTAATGTGTTCTGGCTGACCACTTGAGTTATTCTTCCCTCTACAAGCCCTACCACCCATTTTGGTCAGATAACTTGTCTTTGGAAGGTAACTTGTCTTAGACCCATGCACAGCCGTAGCACTTTGTTCCTCTGTGTCACTTTCCACATTTTCATTTGGGTTTGGTTTTTTTTTTTTTCGCATCTGTTTAAATTGTAAACTTGTTGGAAGAAAGTGTCTCTGTTTTCACAACACCAATCTAAACAAAGCTCCTGCCTTGATCAGGACCTTCAGTTTCTGCTGAAATCATTAATGAGGTTTTGTGTGAGCTGTTGCAAAGTGCCTAGAGACTTCTAGGTTTGCCTACACAGTTGCTATGGTGCATCTTGGCCAAATTGTTGTTTGTAAGGCAATTTTGTCTCTAATATAAAAGGCACTGTATGAAATCAGTTCCTGTTATCTTTTCATAAAGAGTTTTCTATCAGAATTGTACACGTGGAATTGCTGACTGTCTCCTTAAACACTTCCAGATAATAAGGATACATGTTCTTCCACCTAATACGTATCATTACTTCTTATCAAGCAAGGCTTGCTTCATAGCTGTAGAAATAATATGATTTCCTGGCCTCCAGCCAATCAGTTAATTACCTGCTAGTTACTTAAAGCACCAGGGGCTTTGGTTCATTCCAGTGTAAGTTATTAACTTGCTGGTAAAGGATCAGTACCTCATAAATATTTTCTCTGAATAACTTTCAAATGGTGCTGAAGTTTAATTTTATTATTATTTATTCTTATCTATAATAATAAATATGCGGGGAACAGCTTTAAGTTGAAGTCATGTAAGGCAACTGTTGTGATTTGAGATACCAAATAGCAGCCCCATATCCATGGGTACAGTGTACAAGTGTGATAGACCTGTTGCTTAGGCACCTTCAGGTCTTTGGGAGAATCTCAGTAGTTTTACATGAACCAGACTGATGGAAGACTGACTTCTGTAATACTTGGGGAGTTTTGATGATGTTGTTTTAAAACAAGATCAGGTGAAGAGATCTTAGGCCAGGCTTTGCTTGTGGTAAGTCCATTGAGATAATTTACAATAGTTAAAACTCTGGCAGTCTTAAAGTAAGACAGGTAATAGCCTCTTTCATCTCTCTTTCTCTGTATCTCATTCCTTCTTTTTGCTTTTTCAGAAGTCATAAGCCACTTGTTTAAAATGTGGGAGAACAGAAGTAAAAAGCACTGTTTCAGGAAGGAAAAGGCCAAGGCTGTCTTTGCCTGGGAGGCCTCCTTTAGGCAGGTTCCATACCCAACATTAGCAAATAATTTTTCTGTGGCCTTCTTACAGTTTTGACTATAGTGTCTCCATTGGTTAACTGCTTTTGTAGCTCAAGGAGAGAGAAGAGATTCTGTAATTGCTTAAGTCCTGGGCCTCACTTAGATGCCTTATATCTGCTAAATAAACTGATGGACAGGACAGCTAATTTAGGACAGGTGTTACGTTGCAATAAGCTGTTACTAAATTGTGTGTGAGCTGAACTGCCTGAGAGAACAAATATGCCAAGATGAAAGGAATTACATTAATCCAGTTTCAGCTGTAACGTCAAGTGAGAGAAGTTAAAAGCTTCCAGTCAAACAGAGTGGGTAAAAAGGGTTGTTGTTCTTGTCTTGTGATGTTTACATTCATCAGGATGGATGAGGAACCTGGCAAGAGCCTAATGCAGTGATTAGCCATTGTAAGTGGCTGGCCAGCTACCATAATTTAGAAATGGTCCCACTTAGTGGAATTTGTCAGGACCAAATCTGCTTGACCTTGGGTTGTTAATATGGGTTTGGATGGTGGCTGAAAGACTGGGTTGAAGTAAGACAAGGAGACAGAGAAGAACATGGCCTGGCGAAGACTCTGATGATCATAGTGTGTAGTTGTGATGAGCTATGAAGAGAGCAGGCATTACAGGAGCAGTGCTAGAATCGATACTGAGGAGCGCAGTGCTTGTTCTCCTGCCCTGCACATTCTTGCTGCCTGCAGGAGAAAAGTTGCTGTACCCAAAGCTACCTGTGATGAACTGGTATCTTTTGTGCTGTCCTGCTTTCTTCTTTTTGTCCAAAAAGCCTCATCCGAGGTCGCATGGTATTGCATGGTGGATATATGCACACAGAACTTCCCCTGTTGTGGGAGTTCAGAGGCCAAATAAGAAAGAACAGCTCAGAGACAGGAGCAGGCATAGGGACGAACTTTGTTGTCCCAGTTTGTATAGGCTGGCTAGGCTAGGGACATAGGTGATTGTCCTCCTAATGAGTGCCAAAAGGAAAACTGTAGGTTTGTATCACTACTGAGAGGTTGTTGTAACTGAGAAATAAACACCAAAGCAAAGCAGCTTTAGCTGAAAATTGGATGAGAAGCAGCAGGAAGCACCTGATCTGATTTTTTATACCTTTTTTTCCCCCCAATACTTGGGCACGCTGTTTCTTTCTTTGTCTCTCCTCTTTTTCCTTTTCCTTTCCTTCCCTCCGATCCTCTGATTTCCAGCCCTCTTGGGTCTAGCAGTTGATCTCTCTTTGCCTGCAGACCTGGAAGGAACATTCTGCTGTAGTATAGACGCTACAGCTTCTTTTATCTTGTGCGCCTTGCTTATCTAACTTGTGCATCTCAGAGCAAAACTGATAAAGGCTGCTAAGACAAGATGGTCATTTTCAATCTTTAACAGCTTATCATCTTTAATAAAGTCTCACGAAAGAGCTGTGTGTTAGTTATCTGGTGATCTATAGGGATGCTTATGAATAAAATCTATTAAGTTATGCCTGATTTTGTAATATTATTCAACTTCTCTATTTTCTCTGACTTAAGTCTATGTAAACAAAGGGATCACAGAAGAACAGCATGTTTGTTCTTGTTTAAAATCAATTGGCACGTACCCTTTGTGGTCTGCAGGTTATGTGGAAGCATGGAGAATTATTGTGGTTTTGTTCCTTTTGTACCAGCTTGGGTCAAGATTTAAAGCCAAGACCTAATCCACCTGCTTCATGTCAGATGATTGAAACAGTCTGTGGAACAGTATCAGAGCTGTTGTCATAGAATTGTAGAACAGTTTGGGTTGGAAAGGGACCTGCAAAGGTTATCTAGTCCAAGATGACCTTGGACTACAATGAGCAGGTCCATCTTCAACTAGATCAGGTTGTCCAGAACCACATCAGCCTGGCCTTGAATGCAGTAGAGTGTTCATTTGTGTGTCATAGGAGGGGAAGAAAAAAGAGAACACTGGTATTGTCATGCCTAACTAATTTTTTTTGCCCCAGGTTTTGTGCAGGTCATGGGTGAGCAGACTGCTAGGTTTAAATTCCTGCCTGTTCAGGGAAGGTACATACCAATCCATGGAGGATGGGCCCTTTCCAGGTTTTGAATACTTGCCCCCATGCGGTTAAGCTGGTAGGGGCAGTAGGTTAGGAAAGATAAAATAAGCTATTTGTGAAGTCAGATGAAGATTAGACTAGTCCGATAAAATAATTTCAAATGTCTATTTAGCGAAACAAGGGAAGCAGTCAAGTATAGGAAGATAAAAGCCATGTGAGATCTCATCTTTTTTCCCTATGCTGCAGTGAACAATTGAGATTACACAGAAATGTCAGTAATGGAGTAACTGGTTATGTTTGTTTATAATGCCAATGCACTGATGTTCTGTTTCTTCACTTGCAGCTGCACTGAGAGCGTGTGCTGATGGAGGTGCCAATCGTCTTTATCACATCACAGAAGGAAGCCAGGACAGGTATGTTAACAGTAAACTTGAAGCCCTTGAAGTCATGTCAATGAAAGTAACATATGGAGGAACAGTTACTGAAGCAGCTGCCTGCTCTGTATGTGGTACTTTAACAAACTGGGGCAGGCAGTATAATGTTTTCTCCACATTAACTTTTATTCCCAGCCACACTTTTTAAAAGCACACAGAGAGCCTCGAATACCTCTAAGCCCACTGGTGTTTTTTCTGCTTGAAACCTCTGCTTTAGGACTGTCTTATTTTATACATCCATCAGAGCTAGGCCTTTGATGCAGCCTCAGAAAAAACTTGCTGTGCCCTTAGCAAGGGTTGACTAGAGGAACATGTGATGCCTCTTGCCTAGAGCTGAAACAAAGAATATCCTCTTCATTCTTCTTGTGAGGCCTTAGAGGAATTCTTTGTCAAGTGAGATGGGTAATAAACTAGGAAGTCTACTTTTCTTTTTGAATTGTTTCTAAATAAGAATCAGGGCATAGTATGTGACTAAAGGCAAGTGCAAATGTTACCTATAAATGTATATGCTGGGTGAGGAAGTGTGACCGAAAGGAGAATATGTTCTTGTTTTCTGTAATGCTCTTTAAATTATAAATTATCTTAGGTTTCTGGCCCAGAAGTGTTGAATTGGGCTTGTGGTGCTAAATGCTGCATTGAAGTCCTTTCTCATTTTTGTAGCGGAGCAATGGAACACTGTGTAATCTGAGGTTACTCAGGGTGTTTTTGCATGTCTAGGATTTTCAGTTGTTTTGAGCAGGAATTAATAAATAACTTGCTTAATAAAAGAAAATAAATGGATAAAGCTGACTTTCAGGGCAAGGGAATAAGACAGGTATTTGGTAGAACTTACAAATGTATGAACAGTTTTGTTCATGCAGCAGAATCTGACACATATTTTGTGTTTCATCTCATGGCAAGTGTATGACAGAGGTCAGGGAAAGCTCAGTTTCTTCTGTCCTTCAGAGTAAAGAGCAGAGTTAGAGAGGAAGACTAGTCTTAAAGTAAAAGTTAACATTTCTTAACATTTCTTAACATGTCACCTGTGAGAAGTTTGATGGCTGAGTTCTACTCCTGCTAAAACCGAGACTGGAGTCTGTCAGGCACTACTAACTGCTGTAGTAGTATTCCTTAAGTAATTTTCTATTTCTCTTCTCCTAGTATTTGCTTACAGATCCATGCACAACTTAATCTTGAGTTCAAACAGAAATGTGATTGACTTACAGCAAGTAGTTCTCTCTAATATCTGATAATGGTGATGCTTTCTGAAGAACATTTTAGAGCTTTCGTTTTACCTCTTCCTGTAACACATTCATCTCTTCTGCACACCATTATG
Source organism: Agapornis roseicollis (assembly GCA_002631895.1). Classification (NCBI taxonomy): domain Eukaryota; kingdom Metazoa; phylum Chordata; class Aves; order Psittaciformes; family Psittacidae; genus Agapornis; species Agapornis roseicollis. The sequence continues at coordinate 2,669 of NDXB01006827.1, read as the reverse complement.
TTCATATTAAATAAATATAATTCAGGGGAGATGGATGATTATACCTTGACTGACTGGCTCTTGCCGTTTTGCATACTTGGCCCTTGGAGTATTCCTTTTCTCTGTCTTTTTTTCTCATCCTAATTGCTTTGGGTAGGTATATTTTACCTTCAAAGTGATTCTTTTGAAGCAAAAAAAGAAAGACCTGCATAATTTTGATTTTTGTCTTCAAAGAAATCATTCTGCTGGAAAGAATATTCATTTGCTTCTCTCAAGTATTTTCCCTTAAATTCTCTGTCATTAAAGAGCTTTCTGCTCAGGCTCTACTCACACGCTGATAATTTTTTAATGCTTCCTTAACCTTCTGTTTAATGCTTCCTAAACCTTTTGTTTAAAACTATTTTATTTGAAGCCCTGTTATCTAATTGTGTTGTATCAAAACCTAGAACCTATAGTCCTTTAATTCTAGAGAGATTACTATATCTGAGAGAGATATATAAAGAACTTGATTGATATTTTGGACTTGATGCTCAGTGACACCTGAGTCTGGTGTCTGGTGTCAGCATCTTTTGGAATGGGAATAAATGGCAACATTCTGGGGAAAGATCAGCCTGAAATATAGCACTGTTAGAGGGGTGTCTTGCTCTGGAGATAAATATTTGTTGCTGTTTTGAAGGGTCGATCCATTTCCAAATCCTAGAAAAATGTAGGGCTAGAAATGACCTCAAGATCCATCATTCTTCCCCTCTGCTTCAGGGTGAAGGCATATGCCTGATGCATACCTAGTTAGTTGGTGCCTAAAATTCTTCAAGTGGGAGGCCCCCCCCCCCCCCC
>NDXB01006826.1:182239-199876 GCA_002631895.1 Agapornis roseicollis | reverse complement strand
GTTGGCATCAGGCCACCTCACAAGCGTGTCAAGGTCCCTCTGGATGGCATTCCTTCCCTCCAGTGTACCCACCAAACTAGCTATTTCTTGTTTGCTCTCCATCTTGTACTGTCTTTTGTGATAATGAGCAGGATGCCTTAACTTGCACGTGCTGTTTGAAATAAAAAAAAAAGTAATTAAATTTCAGTTGATTAAATTTTCATTTACTCGCTTTTGAAAACAGTTAAAGATCTACTTCTCCATTTATTTCTCTATCTTGAGAACAACTCAAAATATAATTTTTCAATAATCCTCTAAAATGCAATGACCAAATGTTATCCTCATATCCATTAGTGAAGAAGTTCCGTTAAGTGCTTTGAGTAGGCTTGAGTGGGTTTGATAGGGCATAGTAGAAATGACTCATCTGACAGTACACAAATGTTTCTTTTGTGAGATGAGATCCTGCATAAATTTTTAAAAGGTCACATAATTATAATCTTTCAATAATACAAGATGTGATCCTGAGAAGCACTAAAGTGCACTCAGCACCCAGCACAGTCAATGGGTACTTGGCACACCACAGCTCTGGGCAGACTGAGGCCCATAGCGTAAGTATGCTCAGACATCCTATTCAGACTGCTGTCCTGAGAAGGGAAAGTCCCTTAAACACCAGCATTATCCCAGCTTCTAGCAGAGGCAGGGGATCTGTCTCTACCTTTTCCCACAGATCTCTGCAAAACAAACTCAATAGATATTAAAAACCAAACAGTAAAGCAAATCAGAATGTCTATCTTTTGTTTGCCATGGCACAAGAACTGTTGAACACGGGAAAAATAACAAGCTCAGTTTAGCTCTATCAGCTGTTTCCTGGGGCTTGGTCCTTCCTTCCTCCAAGGGGTGCCACTGCCTGCTTTGTTCTGTTGTCCAGCTGTTCCTCCCCTCCTTCAGCAATGGCCTTAACAGACCCTGCAGGAATGCAGGAGCAGACCACAGAGAACTCTTCTCTGCACACAAGCTAATAGGCCCTAGATGTAGAGAAGAACTGATTTTCCTCCGTCACTCACTTTAGAATCTTCATTTTTTTCTCCCAAGAGCCACTGTGAGGAGGAATGGAGCGTAATTTAAATGAATCACACATAACTGCAGTTCCTCCACACGCTCTCACCGTGTTCATACAGCAACAAGAAGCCAGTTTATCAAATGAATAGGCAACTATCTTTTAAAAGAAAATAAAACCAAATCCAACTAGGAGAAAAGGCACTCTTGTAAAGTCTCACGGAACAAAGATTCTGGCATCTTGTTAATGCATAGCAAAGGGAAGGACCTTATGATGGGACAGCCCATCAAAAACTGACGGGCTACTGAATCAGAGAAACACAAGAAGGGCTGTTCAGAATACTAGAAAAGATAATAAGAAAGACTGTAAGTCAGGAGCTATTGAATTCCACATGCTTACACAAAATTCAAGACAAAACTTTTTTTCAGAGGGGGACACAATTCTAAGATGAAAACCTGGCTGCCTTAAAACCCCTGCACACATAAAAGCACAAAAGGGACAAAACAAACTTCTGCTACATTAGTTAAAACAAAAACAAAACTAAGGAAACAAGATTGCCTCTGGGTTCAAACTGGAGTAGTAATAAAATCTACCATCTGTTTTTACTCTTTTAAGCTTGGACATAAGCAGTCACTGAAATCAAGAAAGATGCACAAATGAAAGAGAAGACCACTTCTGTGACAGTAAGGGCAGGCTGCCTCTGTGCTCACAATTGGGAAGACAGACACAGTTACAGCATGGTTTTCAGTTTAGATTCACACTGTATGAAAATCAAAGGGGTAAACAGCTTGAGGAAGGATAAACCAGTAACTGGGCACCAATTCTAACAGCACTTAAGAGTACCTCCTTACTTTCTTCCTCAGATCCCCATCAGAGATAGAACCTGCTAACATTCCCACCTTGGTGAAGCATCATCAGAAGAAATCCGCATTCAGAGTCAGTGAAGCAAACAGACATTGTAGGGATAGAGTATATAGGACAAGCAGAACACTTGGCACAGACTCAGAACCACACAATTAGATCCAAGAATTGCCATGTTCTCTAGTCTTCTTGTAACACGATTTTCCTTTTAATTTTACTTTGCATTTCTCCTGACCATCTCCCATCTATAATGCCAGAATAATTATATTTCATTTCAGAGATGTTTATGGGTTTATTATGTAATGACCATAGGTTATTCCATAATCAGTATTAATAGAGGAGAAAATTATCCATCTACTTAGCTTTGTATATATTTTATGAAGCTCTTTATATTGAATGCAAATGGAGTACCATAGCACTGCATGTAGGTGGCTTTCTCTAAAACAGGACAAGGAAAAATTCTGGATTCAGTGCCAGTGTGACCAGTAGAACAGGACTGAAAGATGCCCCCATAAGGGTCTTGGCCTTCCAGTGTATGTACAGCCCCTGTAGGTCAAGAAGTGTAAATGACAGCGAGGCCTGAGTGGTTACAGTCTGTCACTGAAATCCATGGGATTTCATCCACCTTACCTTTTAGTATTATGACTAACACTGGAGGTACAACTCTTCAAAATTGTAAATCCAGGAAGATAGATAATGGCTGCATCAGACTAAAGGCCCATATGGCCAGTAACCATCTTCCTGGATTTATAGCATCGGTATATATATGCAAGGTTTTTATAGTCTGTAAATTGGCAAAAAAATGGATTCCAAGAGAAGACAGTAAGAACCTTGCATGCGCATCAATACTTCTCTCCAGACTCAGACTGTTTGCAGTTCAAGGGCTTCCAGAGACACAAATGGTTTTGCTCAATAAAGTTGTCTTCCATCAATTATCCACTCTCCCCCTGAATCCACATAAATTCTTAGGCCCTAAAAGAGCTTTTGAAAAGAGTTTTGCAGCTTAACTACCCCTTGTGTTAAGAACCACCTGCTTTGAACCTGCTGTCTTTCACTAGCAAGTTATAGACTTGAACAATGCACAAAAACAAGCCCACAGTTTTCCCTTGCTTGTGTAATTTCAGGGTTCTATTGTGTCTTCATAAAAAAGTCATTACTCATCACAGTAAATGGAGTATCACACGTGGTGCAAGAAGAACAGATGTACTGCATTCCTCACCATCCCATAGCTTACAGTTCCTGCAATACTGCTTCTGGTCAAAGCTGTCAAATCAACAGTTATCAGCTAAATATTGCATTTCTTACCCAACAAAATAAAAACCTCCTTGACTATATTGAACCGGCAAGTGGCCCACTAGATAATTTACCAAAGAGATCATTCCAGAATGCATATTACTTTTTATAATAAATAATGAGCCTAACAAGACAAAGGGGTCATGCAGAGAGACCTCATGTGATATTTCAAAGGGCTCCAATGTCTTTTCCGAGACAGAGAAACATGTCTCATGGGTGGCAGCCGTGTGCAAGAAAAGCATTTCATAAGCCATATTGCATTCTCAGAATTTTAGATGACTACCCTTTCTGCTACCCTTTCCATCTGCTACCCTTTCTGCCATCTCCAAAAGTACAGGAGGCAGAATGGTCCCACAAGATAATTTTTGCTCCCCTCATGATCATGGCATTCATAGTGGGTAAGGCTGCATTTTGTAAGTTATATGTTTCAGAGATTAAAAAACCCTGAAATACCTATCATGATGACATACGTTATAACAACTGTGATTATCAACACTTTGAAGAACAAGGTTCTGCTCGTAAAACATAGTGTTACATGTCATACTTAAAGATACATAAGCAGAATGGTGGTTTTGAAACTGTAAAAAAGCAGTCATTAATCCTGAGCAAGTGTAATTTTTCAAAATGCAAAGGAAGAATAAACTTTTATAGACTCTTATCCAATAAGAATGGCATGTGACAGTGGCTAAAGGTCAACTGTAGAATAGCTTGCTGAGTTATTCTTTATTTTACAAGTCTAAACCCTCCTCCCACTTCTCAACTGCCTTGAAATTACACTGCAAGTTTCAGGAACATCTAAATAGATTTCCTTCTGTTTTCCTAAGAAATAGAATCTTACAATAAACAAACATACAGGAGGGCAAAAGGACATTCTGAGTAAGATTTTAACCAAAACATGTTTTTCCTATAAAAATATTATTACGTCCTTGAAATATATAAAACATAGCACATGAAAACTGTGAAGATGCCTGAAACCTCTGAAGATACGAATGCACTTTTATAAGTACTACAAAAATGTTTGTTTTATTTTTCACTGTTATTATGTCAATACTTAAGCTCTTTGGCTCACATGGATCTGCACAAAAGTACTTCACAATTTACATGCAACAGCTGCTTTGCAGAAAAGCCATACCCAGAAAGGGCAAAAAGTTCTTCCTGAAATAAACAGCAAATATACACTGACTTCTGGAAAAATGGAATTAAGTCCTCTATGTTTTGATATGGGGAGGATATGAGAGCAGTAAACAGAACATGCTCACTTTTCTCACAACCATTCTCAGGAAACTGAGTAGTATTACTCTTCTGGATAATTTTACTCAAACAAAAAGTGAATTTTGAATTGTACGTGAAAAAGTGACAGAGACTTCAAGAAAAAGGATGCCAGATTACACTGTTCAAGTGGGGAAACCTGGGATGTACACTTCTCATTTCTGTCACATGCATAAAGAACTAGTTCCAGAATCAACCAAATTAGTATGTAACTATACAAAACATTTTGCCTGTGCAAAAACCATCTTTGCAGGCTCTCAGTTTCTCCTTGTTGCCCATTTCAATTGTATACCCCCAGGAGAATTTCAAGATTTAAAAAGACACAATTTTAAAATACTATCTGGTTTATGAATGGTATGATGAACACATCAGAACAGATCCTACACGCATTTATATGAAAAGCCATGATATTTGCTAAAGTCCTGAATAATTATCACTGGTAAAGAGTTTATTTCTGTTTCCAGAGATGTCAGTAAAAACTCTAACTGTGCATATATATATTTCTAAGTACATTGCACAGGTATAGTATATACCATGAGAAAATCCCATCTCATCCATGTTTGTTTCATGAAGAAAAAAATACATTTTAAGTAGCTTTCAATTGCCTGCTATTGTTATTGCTCAGACTTACAGAAAGGTTTTCTGTGATTTCTCCATTCTAAAGCCAGCTAGCACTTCACAGAGACAAATCAGCATACCACTCCATAATTATTACTGTACCAATTACAACTTCCTATGTATGTTCAAAATAACATTCACATGGAAAAGCAAAAGTTTTCACTTGCTGCTTTAGCAATTGAGAAGAAAGAAAACTAAGGCTGGGTATCCAGCTCTTTCTAGACCTTTCCAAGAAGCACTGTTTTTGTAAGTAGGGTATTTTTACTTATAATTACAGCCAATTGATATAAAACACACATATTTCAAAAGGAGTGTATGTAATGATAAACTTAAATGATACCAAGGCTACTTGTTCAATTACGTAAGTATTAAATCACCATTAAAGCACAGTGCTTTTTCTGCAGCCTAAACACATTAAAAGAAGACCACACTGAAATCACCCCTCTAAAATTCATAAAACCTTTCACCCACGAAGAAAATAATCTTGGGCTGGTAAACAGTTCATAAACATTTTCATAGAAATGTTTCATAGAAATCTTTACTGAAAACTTGGAAGATGTCTAAAACAGGAACTCGTTAACTAGCTTATCACTTGTGCCATGTGATAACCTAATCCCTAACAAGATTTACAAAAGGGATTTATGGATCCTCCAGCTGATCTATGGGTGATGTGCATGTATTCATACATGAGGGGCTAGGATTTTTTTTGATGCCTTGAAAGCAGAAGAAATTTATCTTCAGGGACTCATTAGAGGTGCGCAAAACCTGTAGAATGCATCAAAATACTCTATTTTTGCAATCTAATTAAATAAATACACATAAATCCATAAAGTATGTATTATTCAACCTTGTATAAGGAATGATCAAAGTCATCACATGATGTTTCTACTTATAATATGCAGCAAAAAATAAAGACATGGAAAAACAAGGTGGAAACTGCTGTTTTGTTTCACTGTCTCCAGTGCATTAAAAGATATTTTCATACCAGCATAGTTACAGTCAAACACATGCAGAGGAATACATTTTTAAGCAGGTGCTTAAAAAAATGGCTCCTCCTGATATATAGAAAGTAGGGAAGAATTTTCTATGTTATTTTGCTTACTCACAAGGAAAATCCACTTAACACCTGAAGATCTTGAGAGATCATGAAAAGATTAGTACTCAGGAAGAAAAACCTAAATCGCCGAGAGGTATTTTTAGACAGTTGTTGAAAAATCTTTAATCATTTTACTTCATCTTTAATATTCATTTAGTTCACACCTGAAGAAAACAATCTGGAGGAAAGTGCTCTGTTTTCAAAAAGGCATTCTGCTTTAAACAGAGCATGCGACTGAAACAGGATGTCCATACTTAGCATGAATACAATCACATAATATGAATAGCATTACTGAATGCAAGGGTAGTTTGCATTGTAGAAATCTGTTCAAAGAAAATAAAATTTTACAACATCAACTGAGAAAAGCACATTACGTCCCCCTCCCCCAAAACAGTACTTCATCAAAACAAGAAATACAACAGTTGCTGCTACTGGTTTCTAAGATGAAAAACATGAAATAAAATGAAAAAGCAAACAACTGAAACTGACAAGCTTTCATTAGGCAGCAGGAAAAAAAAGCCAAAATTTTCAATACATCACCTTACAGAAAGATCACAGTACCTGCAATTTTAAAAATCCTTTCCACTTTATATTTAACAAATAAACTATCTTAATTCTTCATAATCTGTGTAAGAATGGCTAAGCAAAATTTATCTTAACAGGTCAAATAAATGACCATTAATTGTACAGGTCAGTTAAGCCATGGTTTCAGCTGGTACTATGGATATTAATTACTTTCAGGCAATAGACTGAGTTACGAATACAATTAAAGCAAAGTTAGACATTATTTTTTGCAGTGCAGTAGAACAGTATTTTAAGTATGATATTGAAGACCCAGGTCATAAAAGAGTGTTACAAGGCTTTAAATTCAGAACTCCTGGAGATATGAAGTTCATTGTATTACAACATCCATAAAACCAGAAGGATTCTTTGTATATGGTTAAATAAGTTGAAATGAAAAGATTTTATGTTATAATCAGTAATATTTTCCCTATAGTCAGTGACTGAAAATTTTAAGTTCAGGGACCATCATCCAAAATCCATAAACAAGCACTTCACTCAGATATACAGTACAGTACAAATTTGGCCTGGAAGAATACATTTTCTGCTTTAGCTTATAAAATGTGTCCACAAAATGGTGCAACTGATTAAATTTAATTTCATGGATCTGTCTTTCAGCCATGTATCTTTTTGGGTGAAAAACCCAAGCGCATACAAGTATCTTCTCTCAAGAATGTATTAAAGTGATAACAATTTGGTAGTCATGCTCAAAAAGCATGCTATGACATAAACTTTCTGCCAATTTTAAATCACAGTATAACTGTGATCAGTAAATAAAAACTAACTGTACCAACTTTATTTATTACAGGGATACATGGTGAAGCTCAATGCAATGAATTTTGTGAAAGTGTTTTTAGGTCTTCCTGTGTACAATCTTACTATAAAATAGTAGTAATATCTAATGCTATATAAATGTTTGTAGTAGTAGGTTTCAAATGACTCAAATAAGGTCAAGTTTATAGAAATGCAAAATAATACTGGGAATTACTATTCATTTAAACCCTCATAGTTATCATGAGAAAAAAAATGTTCATTTCTTCCTTCTATTTCAATTTCTTGCACAAAGAGAACTGCCTTTAGCAGAAATCCCTTTTAATACACTACAGTCATGTAGTGTATTATGCATTACAGTTTTTTCTCTAATAAAAGGACCCATATAAGAGTGAGTAGCACCCCTAGAACCAGTGAACAACAAGAGAAGAAAAATCATTATACAACTTCATGACTCATAGAAAATGAGGAGGAACAACACTGTCTACTACTGCTTTGAGATTCTACTCTACTACCAATAGAATTGGTTAGACGTGTCTAAGTACGCTCTTTCATGTAATTTTTTTTTTGTTTCTTTTGCCAAACCCTACATAGTTACAAGTAAAAAAAACTGCCCTTGGACAAAACTATTTTTATTTTTTTTACATCATAACAATTGCATGCATCTGTAACTTGCAAAGCACAGTAAGGTTTGCAGCTTTGGGTTCACAGATCAAAATGCCATCTTCACAAACAAAACATTCCCATTTCACACAAGGTCTATTTGAAAGCCTGCCTTAGTTTCACAGAAACTATATTTTCACATCTAAATCAATGCAGTCTCATTAAAAAATTAGTTCCTATCTAAACTACATCAGTTTCCAGAATTTCTTTCACTGAGAACTAATACTAACTTTTTACATGGCCAGGAAAAAAAATATCCATCAAACTACAAATCACTGTATTAAGAAACAGCATCAAAAGATGTGTGTACTTTAATGATCTAAAAGGCTACTAGCAGGTCATCTCTCTTCTACTGCATTTCTAAAGAGGAACTTGAAAGACTTGGAGAGTTTAACATAAGGCAGTTAGACACGTTTATAACGTTGCTTTCATTTCTTTATATTCTCATGTACATATTTCTGACACATTCCCTCATTATATACATCCTTAAGCTCCAGACTCCTCAGGATAAATATGCTTTTTTCATAGTTAAGCTACTTGAACACACCTTTCTTGTGTAAACCTCATGACGCTATTACAAATCTGGGTTAGTTTAGGATGACTCCAGGCTGCACATCTGATTCAAACAGCAGAAACCAGCTAGTCATGCATCTCTTTCCTCCTACACACAGAGGCATGTACATCTGCAAACTGTGATCAAGTCTATCAACTTTTTTAGGAATTAATTAGTGAGGGAAAGATGGCAGCGGTTTACTGTGCAGCACCATGAACACCTGCAATAAGATCAGCAGTGTCACTTCAGAGTAATCTACAAGGAACTGCATTCTTCTAAAAGCAAAAATGGAACACAGGAGAAGTCATATTTTTGACTGCTGCTCATTAAACCACCAAGTAATTGGTTAAATCCCTGACTTTGCACTACTGCTCCAGGCACCTGTATTAGCCTCTCTAAAATGATTGGTTCAAGAGTTTATCTAAGAGAGACAACAGGTAAACATGATTGTACCATTTTTGAGTAAGAGAAGTTAATTTACTACACAGCAGCATCTAGAGAGTTAATTAACCAAATCTTCTTACCACCTGTCTCTTAGATTGAAATGACCACCTAAGGTCTTTAGCAAAGAACAAATCCTGGGGAATTAAGTCTTGGACCCGGATGCATTAGAAATAGAACAGCTTCCTTTCCCACCACCCCTGTTTAATGAATTTATACTCACTCTCTGAGTGATGCTTTTTCCCTCTTTGACTTGCACTGCCAATCCAAGATCAGATAGTCTGCAGTTGCCATTATCATCCAGAAGGACATTTTCTGGTTTCATGTCCCGGTATACAATCTTGATAGAATGGAGATGCAGAATCCCACAAGTGATCTGAGCTGAGTAATAGATGACCCTCTTCATTTCTAACCCCCTTTCTCCTACATTGTAGATGTGGTACTTCAAATCCCCTCCATTCATGAGGCTCATAACAAGACACAGATGGCTTTTGCTCTCATAGGCATAAGCTAGCGTGACTATGAAAGGGCTGTTGACCTTCTCCAGGATCTCTTTCTCCAGTAACGCCATCTTCTCTCCACCTTTCTTTTTCAACCTCTTCTTATCCAGTTTCTTGCAGGCATACATCTTGCCAGTATTTTTCACCTGGATGGCACAAACCTAGACAAGCAATATGCAGGCAGAAAGGTAATGAAGGAATTTTACACATACAGGCTGAAGCATCAAGACAGGAACTGGGGAATCACAGACACCTATTAGTAGCTGCTGAAGCTGATTTCTATGACAGAGTATATTAGCAGAGAAAATCAGCATAAAACCAAGTGTACAATCTGCTTTATTCAGGGCCAGTGTATGGTGCACCATATGCAAAGTTCTTGAGGATACCATCAGTATAAAAGGAACAATTCTCTTTCCACAACATGTGGCATATACAGCCTGCAACTGTATAGCTACAGTCTTCCATCTGGAAAAAGGTAGCTTCATTCATACTGTGTTTGGGAACAGATCCTAATCTGTGCTATTCCCTAAACTGCACCTAGAATTATCTGGGAGTGTTTACTAGCACAGGCTAAGAAGGTGCCAAGGAGAATACTAATGATTAACTATATGAACAATCATGCAAGCTTTTGTATAGAAACTTACTTTTTTATTAGCATAGATACAGAACATAAAAATTCTAGAGTAGCTCTTCACTAACAGGCATCTGGATCCTGTACTGCAGATAAACTCAGACTGGTTTTTATGAAATGGACAATCTGAAGGAGCAAGTTTTGCAAAACCTTAGGCAACTACTTAACCCATTGCAAGCTCCTCCTTGCAAACCCAACTGCTGGTCTTGAAAGGGGAGGAATGACCTGTATCTGTAAAAGCATAGCTCTTACCTCTCCAAAGCCACCTTTGCCCAGCACTCGGAACTCATAGAAGTATTTTTCAGTTACTGGCTGCTTCTCAAAAACTTTCCATTGGAGAAATTTGTCATAGAAGGGGCTGGTCTGGAAGTCCTGGAATGGCTTGCCTTTAAGGAAGAGCTTGGTTTCCTCCTTGGCCAGCTGCACAACATTCTCATAGTCATTTGCAGTAGCTGCCTGGCATTTGCTGACCAAGTCAGAGCTCATGAAAGCCAGATAGTTTTTGGAGCCTGTCTTAAGAAAATTGGTGATCACATTCTCCATGGTACTGCTCTTGGCATTGTCCTCTGCCAACTCCCAGTTTGACACCTCATCCAGGAAGTCCTTAGCTACCAAATATTCTGGCACTGTCTCTAAGAAGTCTCTGAAGAATCTCTTGCCAATGGGCTGCTGCTCACAGATGTTGTCATAATCAGCAACAATGGACTGTCTAACCTCTCTGCACTGATCAACCTTAGGCAGTGAGAGGCTCCTACGTCTCTTTTGCATCTCCTTTGTGTCTCCATCTCCACTCTTCCTTGCCTGCAGATAGGCTGTGTTGGCAATCAGGTTGTCAAGCCCCCCCATGTCACACATCTTGACAAGCTCTTGGGGTGGCAGAGCCTGGCTGAAACAAAATGAGAAACTAGCCCAAGTGCTGTGCTATAGCTGCCCTGCACTTCCTCCTTGCTGGTGGTGTGTGCAGGCTTCTGAACACCACCAGAGACTAACCGCTTTTGCATTAAATACCTCTGAAGGATTTTCACTAAGTACTTTTAGGTGCATGCACCATTTGTGGAAAGTGACTGGTAAGAGGTTTCTCTGTAAGGAGCTTTGAGTGTGCTATATATAGCTGAGGGATGACATCCTCGGCAAGCCTTCTCATTGGCAGCACCAAATGCATGCAGTTCAGCTGGTGTTTTCTCGAATGGGCCCCGATAACCTTTATATGTACCATAATATCCTCTATATGCACTGTCTCTGGCTGCTGAGAACATGCAGATACCTGTCTGCAATATGTGCACACTCCTTAGTGGCACACTGGCTGCATTTAACAGGACAGTCTTGCATCAACTTTGCTCAATATACAGAACACCAACGTACTAAGAATTATTGAAGTTTGGATCTTGTTTCATAAAAAGCTTTTATCACATATCTGCCATGTCTGAAACAGAAGTTGACACAGATGAAGACAGAATCATAGAATGGTTTTGGTTGGAAGGGACCTAGTTCCAGCCTCCCTGCCATAGGCAGGGACATCATGAAGCACTGAACATGAGAAACCGAACTTCAAATTATCACACAATTCAGTACTTTGAGCATCCATGCTTCCACAACTCAAATTACACTCAACATCAATGACTCTGAGCTCCACAGACACCTCACACAAACCTTGATGCCTCATGTAGCTCTGTCTGAGCGGATTACTTGCAGAGGCTAAGACCTGCTGCTGTTCTAAAAATAATGATCCCTATATACAAAACATAGTTCTGACTTCATATCCTACCCACAAAAAAAAAGAACACTTCAAATGACCAGCCAAATCTTGCCAAGATACTGCCAGATGCTACTATGGTCTCAGTTTATTTTCCCTGCTGAGCTTTATGACTGTAAGTGGCAGATAGCAACAGTGTGTGGTTGAGGTGACATCAACAGAAGAACAAAGCTGATTATAATCAAGTGAAGGTAAATTCCACCTGACTACCAGGAAGCCTGTGCCCCATTTTTTTCCCCAAAAGAAAAATCGTGTGTTGCACTTACTAAGCCGCCTCCTGCCATGTGTCATGCAATTTGGCTGCTAAAACTTTCTTTGGATATAAGGAAGGTATTATGGCATCAGGAAAAGCAGTTCCATGATTCTTCCAGGTCAAGCTGCACTCCTGAGGTCAAGGTCAAGTTCCCTTTTCTCTTTTTTCACTCTTAGAGCAAGCTGAAGAGCTGAATCACAAATGCTAATGTCATGAGTAACAACAGGCACCTCTAAGACTCCCAGCAGTAAGTGCTAAGCCCTTCTTTGCTGGCTTTTGTCACTCTATTACTATGTGTTATTTTGTTTTTCCATGCTTAATCCTGTCTGCATTGAATAGATTTGACATAAAACTCATGCTTATTCTCTACAAAACTTACATTAGCAGTGTGTTTTTCTAGCTGTGATTGAGAGAGCCATCCATCACAAACTGCTATGTGTGCAGGAGAATACAGTGTACTCTAAAGCATAGTACTTCAAAGTCTTGCTGGTACAGCAGTCACTAATTCTACCAGGTGAATGCAAGCACCAGGCAGGGGATTACATAAATGACTTAAATAATGCAGCTAGCACCAGCAGAGAAAGCAAAACTGGAAAACGTCAGAGGAAGAACTGTGCAATTCTTCTGGTGGGTTTCATGAAAAAAGTGCCTACAGCAACATATTCCTGTAACATCCTGGGTACAGAAAAGCAAGAAAGGAGGCAATAAAAATTCAGCAAGGCCTATTTTGCATTTAACAAGAATGCCATCAGAGCTCAAACAGCAGTACAAATCACTGCCAGCTGGGGACCTGAGAGTGAACTCAAGCTTACACCAGCTACTGATATATTCACGTCTAGGCAAATCAAGAAAACACCTGATGTTTATGGTACCTGTGTTAAGAAAGACACACTCAGAGCTCAAAAAAATCATTCTGCTCTGCTAATGAGAACCTGTCCCAATTTGTATGGAACATAAACTTTCTCTAAAAGAACATACCTTCATAAAAAGTAAAGTGAAACAATATGATCTTTGGATGCATATTCATTACTCCAATCACTTCTGAGAGAAGACTCTAGCAACATATACCCATAATTTATTAAGCAACAGAGAAAAGAAGATCAGCATTAATCTACCAGTCAATAATGACTATTTAAGTTCATGTTACCTACTCACAAAACAGTATGTTTGGGTGAGAAGCAAAACTGATCTGTTTTGCATGTACAAGAGATGAACAAATTCAGGACTAAAAATGGTATTTAATAAGAACTACACTAATGGAATTTCAGGGTATGTTTTGGAACAGAAGACAATTTCTCTGGTGCAGAGCTTGTACAAAGACTGGGACTTAAGCTAATCTCAGAAAAAATATGCAAGACATAATTTATTACCTTTTATTCTATGTGAACCTCTAGTTACTAGTCAAAAAAGATACACAACTATCAGTTGCTTTGATTTCAACATTAACTATCCTCATCTGAGTAAACACCTATTTGAGCTGACACTTTGGAAAGCTCTCCTACAATTATTTGCTGCTTTTGTCATGCACATGATGTGAAAAGAAACCAGAATGAAAATTACTCTGGTACTTTCCATAATCACAAATAAACCAAAGCCAAATGAAAAAAAGAAGCCCTCTGATGGGACTAGATGAAATTAATAGAGGTTAGAATATTGAGCCTGGGACCATTCTGGCACAGAATATAGGTGGTAAATAGATATTGTTTCACTTTGACAGACAAAAACTGCTTCCACATCCCCTCAGATTTTTTTCTCAGTCATTTTAGGAAGAATCATTTTACAGAAATACAAAATACTCCCCAACAACATAAGGGCTAAAGGCACTTCATTACTACTGTTAACCTATTTTATAGTTGTTTTCAATTTTAAGACAGACAACATCTGGGATAACAACCAATGTCATACACTGTAACAGTGACAGAGGAAATTCTTTGATCTCAGTTTGTAATGAAACAAAAGTTATATTTAAAAAAATCAAAACATTTTAAAACCAAGATTACAAGTATTAAACAAAACCACAGTAAACTCTACATGTATGTTTGATGACACAGAGATTGACATTGGAACTACTTTATACAGAGAAGATAAACCTCTTTAAATAAACAGAACTAGACAGAAATACATCTGCTGAGAGATGCATTAAACATTTAAGATGATAACTTCAAAATAAACATGATATGCATATAATATTTTTTCAATTTCACCCAGGTTTATTATCCATTTTAATAAGCCTGAATTTGTTACAGATTTAAAGCAGTAATTCAACCCATTATATGTATTTTAAAAAAATAATCCCACATCATATGGTCAGATTAGTAGTAATTACTTTGGATATTTAGGGAAAAGACAAAGTCAGAGGCAAGCACTTAAATATTTGTAAGAAAAAAAACCATTATTCATATATATATATAAAATGACATATTGAGAATTTCCACAAAAATGACATAATGCTTTCTCTCACTTCCAAAACACTGTAACCAATAAAATGATGATAAATTTCTATTAAATGAATTTTCATGAAAAACAATCAAACATTTTTCCTTAGATTTAATTAGTACCTCCTTTCCTTGGAATTATTAAATTACTAGTTTTGTTGGGTTTTTATATTAGTCAGCTAACCAGCAGGATTGTTTATGCCCCCAGTCAACTGATATCAAATATGTGTCTTTGTACCAAAAGTCTCTGGATTAAATATACATGTCTCCATTATCTTTAACAGATATATAAATTAAAGAATTATGAATAGAGTTAAATTTTAATGCTATGGTTGTGGAAAACATGTACAGATTATAATACAGCAACAGACAGAGATACAAGAAAACAAAATTTTCTGAAGTCATAAAGAAAAGCTAAATTAGAAATGTTTAGTACAGTGTGATAGAAAAAGCATATAGCAAATGCTTTACACACTATTTAGATTAAAACCCAGAATACTTCCTAGAAAATCTCACTAACTGCTTTTGTATACAGTATTACTCAGAACACAATTTCTTGATCCTGACAATAAACTATGCAGTGTTTCAGACTTACAGGTAAGGTCACCCTTGCAAATTAATTCATTTACCTAAACAAAAACATTAAATAAACTGTATTTAGGGTATAATCTGCACTACCACACTTCTATGCTCTGATACAGTTAACACTCCAATCATAACAGATACATTTGTTAACATAGTGTCTCTTGGGTTTTTTGTTGTGGAAACATCTGCAAATAAGACTGACCATTCCCTCCTGGTGCAGCAAACAGCATACAACAAAGCCACACCTATCTTCTAGCAGAGAAAACTAAATAAATCATGCCAGGATTGACACGTTCCATTTTTCTGTAGGAGCCTAAGGTGTCAGACATATACTGGCTTCAACAAGTTTGACATGAAAAAAACCCACCAACTTCCAGTGTTTTTATTTGCCTATTCTCTGGACTACCCAGTCCTGCTGACAGAGAGGACAGCGATTATTCTGTTTCACCCACAGGGACATGCAGCAATTGTGGAAGGAATGATTGCATTCTCCCCAAACCACTGAAAAAGAAGAAAGAACATGTTCCAGTCACATTCAGCTGTCCAATTAACACCTGCCACAAGGTCCAAGCTATCATTCTCAGATGTTTATAACCACTGCAAGCTGTACAGACAAAACGGGTCATCACTGATTCACCCACTGAGAGGTGGGTGGATTATTATGGTCATTAGGATACTAGTCAGTTCTCTGTCATCAATCCTTTTACTTATTTCCAATTACCAATAAAAAAATGAATACATTCTCACTTTCTTGTACAAAGTGACACAGTTTTGTGAATGTATAAACACATTTATCAGTTCTGCCCAGGAAGTAAGTGCAACTATCCTAGTTCTTCACTTTATCTTCCCCAGTACCAAACTATAGCCAAGGCACTACTATCATGAAAGACCATACCACCAAATTCTGACCTGAAATGCTGTTTAAACTTAAACGTATGACATCAAGAAAGCACATTTCATACAATATATAGCCTCAAAATGGGATCTAAGACCAGAAGTTATTCATAGGCTGCAACTCTTTCAACACAAAAAGTGTCCATCCACTCCTTAACAGTATTAGTTACTTTGTTTTTTTGCCTTATTAGTTCACATTTTTCTTACTACAATACAAGGGTACTACTCAAATGAGTGTTGTAAATTATGTTCTGGGTTTGTTTTCCTCTCTGGCTATCTTAAATAGGACACTCAGCAAGCCAATTAAGATACATGGAACAGCAAATCCCTGTTCTCATTAAAACAATCATCAAAACCAACAGTGGATTAATTTTCAGAGAATATACTTCAAAACAGAAAGAATAAGGAAAGCTTAACCACTGGTTTAAAAGTTGACTTAAAGATTTAAAGCAAACTGAGACAATTTTCACTATTTCAGATTAAAATATATCACAATGAAGATTTGCTTTTGCATATATTGGTATGCAAATGGAAGTATGTTTATGATTAAAGAGCATTACAGAAAACTCAAGTGAGTCTACTTTTTAAAATGAAGAATGAACGAACAAGAAATTGTCTCCACTATGTCTGAATTAAGACTGAAAAATACCACTTTCTAACCCTCTAACCCAGACACACTTGATTTCAGAGCAGAGGATTTTTATTGGTATTACCATTGTGTCTTCTGGCATGTATCTCAATAAAAAAAAAGTAGCCTGTTCCTAACCACTTCAAAAGTGTACATTATGATCTCCTCAACTATGCTCAGGGTGACAGAAACTTAAACTTCTCAGTTGGGTATGTGTTTGTTGACTGCAAATCTGAAGTTTTGTTCTACTGCATGACTGACATGAAAACTAATTTTATTAGTGCTCAAAAATAAAGAATTACTATGTAAAAACATGACACAATGTAGAATGAAACACGTTTAGAGCATTAATAAAATCAGTATTCCCTTCAAACTTTAAAATGCTCCCTACTGAGAGAAGCTTCAATTGAAAAACAAGCGAATGAAATCACTACATACCAACACAATCTTCTTGTTTGTTTTCAGCTTGACATCTAAGACAGGCATCTAAAAGTAAACAAGAACAAGACTCAATCTGATTCTCAGGATTCCAGCTTAAGAATAGGTTTATCAGAGGAAAATAAAAACTCTAAAACCAATTTACAAAGGTAAAAATCCCAAGTCTGATGTCTAGTTCAGCCCTGTAACATTAAATAACCCCTTAAATTTTAAAACAGGACACATGACAAAGAAATATATATCTGAGAGAGATCAGAAGGACCATAAACTGTCCAACAAGTTCTGTTTATTTTCCATGACTTAGTATTTTTATAACTTTTGCTGGGAAAAAAAAACAACACCCCACTCCCCCCCCCCC